>JBCAUG010723754.1:0-26989 GCA_038406175.1 Haplosyllis leylae
TCATCCTAGAAAATATGTAGCTCAAGTAGCAAACCTTTGTAAGGAAAGGAAAAAGACTTTACCGATACTAAATTCAGTATCACCGATACGGATACCTGTGATCATTTATTCCAGTTTTGGCAGCAGCAGCGATTGCCAACATAGTGAAAAGTAGTCTGGGACCGGTTGGTCTGGATAAGATGCTCGTGGATGATGTTGGGGTAAATCTACATTATTTAAGATCCTGATATATTTATTTCCAGATGCTTTTATATTTTTCCTGACATTTTGAGTAATCCAGCAAAGAGATGCTCTTTACAAGTGACCATTCCAATGAAATTTGTCAAGGACTGTCAGTTGCATTGTCTTGTGTTGTTTTTTCAGGATGTTACAATCACAAATGACGGCGCTACGATATTAGGTTTGTTGGAAGTGGAGCACCCGGCAGCTAAGGTTCTGGTTGAACTGGCGCAGCTTCAGGATCAAGAGGTCGGAGATGGAACGACTTCAGTGGTATGTGTACACAGTGCTTTATTAAAACACTCAAATCTGTTTATGAGGCAATAGGCGCCCATGTGAGGGCCCGTTTACTAAGCGTCAGCGTCAACCCAGAGTCAACGCTGCGATGATGCTTGCGACATAGCTCTCATTGAAATCAATGGAAACAAATAGAATGGGGGTGCAACCCATTTTGGAGTGACTCCATTCTTTTCAATGAGAGCTATGTCGCAAGCGTCATCGCAGCGTTGACTCTGGGTTGACGCTGACTCTTTATTCTCTGCTCATCAAGTCCTTGTTTATCAGATGTCATGAGGTGAAATCAAATATTGCCTCAATTGCTCTCCGTTGTACAGCAACATTTGTGCTCTGCAAATTTCAAAGAAAATTGATGTTTTATTTCTATTCACTAAACCAGGTAATCGTGGCAGCTGAACTATTGAAAAATGCAGATGAACTGGTCAAATGCAAGATCCACCCAACATCCATTATCAGCGGATACAGGCTCGCCTGCAAGTAAGTGTAATTTTGTGAATCATGGCCTTCAATACCTACTTTAAGGTTCTATTTAGACTCGATTGTACTATTTATTTCGAGTGGTCATCTGGCCGTAATGCTGGATAATTTACATCAGTTTATCGTTCAGAAAGATTTTGTTTGATCGTACTTGGCGACGGTCAGTTCCCCGCGGTTCTGCCACGGTGGGACCGCGGTGAACCGACCGTCGCCAAGTACGATCTTTATGTCCAAAAGAAATTCAAATAACAAGTTGATACATTGACAGAGAAGCGTGCAAGTACATCCAAGAAAATTTGACTGTCAACGTCGACGAACTTGGACGAGAGTGCATCCTCAACTGTGCCAAGACATCAATGTCCAGTAAAATCATTGGACCGTATCCTTTCGAAATTCTTTCGAAATTATGCACCTGCATGTTCATTTTAGAATCAAATGAATCCTTAAATGTTCGTGCACACAAGGTCAATATGAGACTGCGTCAATTTTTACCGCTTAGTGCCACAATTTCATAGAGAAATGTGTAGTTATGGAACCCATTCAACGCAACTGTAGTGTCGGATTCCCAGGCGCGAACTGTCCATATCAACGAACACCTTATCATTAAGTATCATTGAAAAACCTGAAGGACATTACATTAGTCCTTTTTGTGGCGCCGCTGATACCCCTATTTTGGACTTGTGATGCCTGCCCTGGGTTTTCAGAACAAATCACCTTGCTTGTTATATCCGATAGTATGATGATCTGCGTGGTTGCAGATCCTTTTCTCTGTTACTTTCGAAGAAACTTATTAACTACTGCATTCGCCGTCTGAAAACTGTGTGAATGGACCATAAGTTACAGTGAAGCGAATACTTGCATGAACAAATAAATCCCCAAACGATTGTCCCTTAACGTTTAATCAGAGATTCGGAGTTCTTCGCAAACATGGTTGTTGATGCTGCGTACGCTGTGAAGACCTCTGATGGAAAAGGGGGAAACAAATACCCGATCAAAGCCGTGAATGTGTTGAAGGCGCACGGCAGGAGCTCGAGAGAAAGCGTACTAGTACACGGCTACGCGCTCAACTGTACAATAGCTTCACAGGGTGAGTGTTCTGTTTGTCATTAGAATCCTTAGTTCAACAAAGATTCGGATTTTTCTCTAAATGACAGACAAAAAGAGGCCTATGGTGAACATGAAGGATCGTTTACAGTGTCCGTTGGGGGACAGATCATGCCCCATTATAATTGCTTACCTTTTCGCTGGCCACCTTCCTTTTGCGATTCAAAAATTCTTATAGACGAATTGACCGGTAAGATTAACCAATTTGTTATCGAAAGTCTTAAACGTCTCATACACGGTATCGAATGTTCATGGCACTTCTGTAGTTACGTTGAGAAGCAAGTCTTGCACGTAAGTTGAAACGGCCCGGTCCTTTCCTTGTACTGCACATGCACGTTCCCAGTATTATAGAAAGGATTATGGTGTGATGTGTAATACCCATTACATCAATGAGACCAGAATGCCTCCTGTATTTTAATGCCTCCGTATATCAGGAGGCTGACAGGGTCTCTTACAGTAAACTCTTGATTGTTTATGAAGTACGTGTACATGTGCTAATTGAGGAATTGTACATTGCATCTGCGCGTAACCTTCAAGTACAGTTCTGGTGATAGGTACATAAACAAGGTGGCCACGGCACAGGGAAAAGTTTTTTTTTTACAGATATTACAGTTCAATTGATCCAGGCTTGAAGCATTACTGCTTACGTGCAGCTTTAACATTTTTAAATTAATCGAATTATTTTCATGGTTACAGCAGTTCTATTTTTACCCCTTCAGCGATGCCCAAGAAGATAACGAATCCGAAGATCGCCTGTTTGGACTTCAGTCTACAAAAAGCGAAGATGAAACTAGGTGTTCAAGTCTTAGTCGAAGATCCAGAAAAGTTGGATGCAATTAGGCAAAGGTACCAATTGTCTTTGATTTTGATCCATTACAAAGTTTTCGCTGCGTGCGAGCAAATCCGAATGCCGAATCCGAATTGAAAGTTTGTGGACCATCCAGGCCAGTGACTGACAACCTGAGGTGGCCACAAGGTCCCGTGCCAACGGCACGCCTGGAATACCTTTCTAGTAATTATTTAATTCATAAATTTTTGCTCGGTACTATTATTGGTAACTGAGCTTTTTGTTATTGATAAGAAAGAAACAACTTGTAAACGAACCCCAGTACAGTTTCCGATAGCCAAGTTAGTGTTGAACATTTTTGGACTGGCAGTTAAGAAATCCTGAACTATTTCTTGTCTTGCAGGGAGTCAGACATCACTAAGGAGAGGATAGAGAAGATCCTAGCAACAGGAGCAAACGTGATTCTCACAACTGGAGGGATAGACGACCTTTGTCTCAAGTACTTCGTCGAGAAGGGTGCCATGGCCGTGCGCAGGTGTAAAAAGGTCGATCTCAGGCGGATAGCGAAGGCTACTGGAGGTAAGTGACCTGCAAACTTCTAAACTTCTTCTGCAAGTTCTAAAATTTTAGGGTACTTCACCAAACATAATCAATACCAGTGACTACGAATTCGACGTTTCATATTTTACCAATGTTGAATTAGTTACTTTTTGAATTTGTGCGAACCTGACAGTAACTACTCCATTTCGCTTCGTGTAAATGAATAAGCATCGGATTATATTTGGGTTTCGTGAATTTTACAGCCACGTTGGTCGTGTCGATGGCGAACCTGGAGGGGGAGGAGACGTTCGAGGCGTCCATGTTGGGTTCAGCGGACGAGGTGGTACAGGAGAGAATCTGTGATGATGAGCTCATACTCGTCAAAGGGTGAGTACTGCAAATACTATTGTGACGTCCACTAATACAGAAATATACAAACGTCGGACGGAAATGTAAAGTACACACAGAGTCATGCCTCTTTGAACACTAGCCTTACCTGTTTGACTCAACTGAACTGTTAATTATGGTAATACATTCTGAATGTTAATGGGGAGAATAAATACTTAAAATATGCATTACAATTAGAAAATATTTGATTAACATTAGCATTACAATTAGAAACTGATTTTATGAAACTATGCGAAATATTTACTTTTTAACAATAAGTGTGTCTAAAATTTTTGAGAATTTCACTGTTCCAATGTTGAATAAAATAGAGATTACCATTGATTTTGATGGACAATTTTGAGTCCGGAGATCAACTTTCTCTTTCAAATGCTCAAAAATCTTTTTCAGCCTTCATTTATTTCCTTCTTTTGTCCCCGTAGAACGAAGGCGCGGTCGGCGGCGTCAATCATCCTGCGTGGCGCCAATGATTTCATGGTGGATGAGATGGAGCGTTCGATGCACGACGCCCTGTGTGTGGTGAAGCGCGTCCTCGAGTCCAAGATGGTGGTTCCCGGAGGTGGCGCAGTGGAGGCGGCGCTCTCCATCTACCTCGAGAACTTCGCTACTTCACTGGTGCCAGCTACTTTTGATTTTTTTTTTTTTTTTTTTGTAGTTCGTTGTAGCGCGTTTTTTTGTTGTAAGTGATCTTTTCAACATAGTGGTCAATGGTTTTGGTGCAAAGAATTCTGCCCCTTACAGCCGTGTACCTATTGTAACCTCAAACTTGTTGACCACGGGAAACAACGTACATACTCTGAACAGAGTATTGTTGTGGATGGGAGAGGTCTAAATATTTTAACTTTGTAGAATTAGAGATGGCTGGACGGTTTTTTCTTTCACTGAATCCTGTCTTTACAATTTACATTAATACCTTTGCTAAACAACATTCTTTTCTGAGCCATCTTAACGTACACGTATTGGTTGCTAAGAAGTAGGCAGGTGTCGATCTCGTAGAGGTGAGTCTAAGGAATTCATTTAATTGAGAACCAAAACTTGCTTGTTACAGAGTTCGAGAGAACAGTTAGCCATCGCAGAGTACGCTCGGTCCCTGTTGACGATCCCCAAACAGTTAGCGGTGAATGCAGCTCAGGATTCTACGGATCTAGTGGCCAAGCTGCGCGCCTACCACAACTCATCGCAGGCCAAACCCGAACACAAGGACCTCAAATGGTGAGTCAGCGTCTAGTGTTTCTGTTTGGCCGTGAATAAACGGTATCAGCGCCTGAGGGTTGAACAATTGCTTCAAAGCCACGGGATAATAAAAACTAAAAGTTTAACCCATGGGTGCTAAAACTGTTTATTGATGCTAAAGTTGTGGCTATTTGTGTTATTATATCATGGTAAAATGGTCTAAATTGCTCCTGAAAAACTAGTGCTCATTGGCAGAGTAACTCGTCACTGAACACGTTTTACAGAGGTGTACTATCAGATGATGCGGTTTGAATGGAACAGTATTGCATTTCTACTGAACCAATGAACATTTTCAAATTAAAAGTTCGAGAGATTAGGTCGTCGCTATTGTGACAGTGACAAAACTGCTAGATACAACGTCATAATATGGCGTCATTTGTTTCCAGAGATTGGAAACCGTTGCCACATAAGAGTTGCTTTATTGGTTTACGATAGACCCATTTCATTTTTTCTTTGTTACCAGGGTTGGCCTTGACCTGTACGATGGTGTCGTGCGCGACAACAAGAAGGCCGGAGTGTTCGAACCGGCCGTGTCGAAGATCAAGAGCCTCAAGTTCGCGACCGAGGCGGCCATCACCATCCTGCGCATAGACGACATGATCAAGTTGGCGGAAGAGGCGAAGGGCGGCAAGTCGTACCAGGACGCCGTCCGAGCCGGGGAGCTCGACGGGTAAATCTACGCGTCAGGGCCAGGAACTTGAGCTGTTCATTAATATTATCAATTTAAACATCTGACACGTTGGAAAAAATACCGAAGGAAGGATCCAAAAGGTGTTACGAACACTTGCAAGGCTCATTACGCCAAGACGAGTGACGCCCTTGATTTGAGTAGTGTGCGGAAAGTGTGAAACATTGTGTGATAATTACAGTGCTTACTTCTATTACTGTTTATATTCTTTATTACTTATTTTTATGGTTGAATGAATGCTGTGTTATGGAAAGAGAAACGAATGCCATAAAATAAAGGGAGAAAAGATTTCTTTAAGAAAGGAATTACTTGTGTTTCTCAGTTTTTACTTCAGAGTTTAAAAAGTAAATTTGATTCTGTGCTGTTCATATTGAATGACGGCAATGATAAAGCTGGAATTACATTAGAGCGAAAGTGATATCGCTTACGATGGATACATAGCTTTCCTAGTTGTGTGTTTATATGGATTAGCACCTAAGATCAAAAGAAATTTTCGCTTTCGCTGCAATATAATCCCTCTTCGCTGCAATATAATTCCGCCCCTGAAGAAGTATTTACCACCACATCCGAACTCTGCGGGTGGCAATTGTGTTTTTCCGAAGGGGAGGGGCTGTCCCATTATATCGTTGGAGCCTTAGACTGAAAGACTTTCTTGTTCGGTCCGAGAAACTACACCCTGAAGATGTTTTTGGCCCTCGACACCTCACGTCTTTCTCGATATGCGAAAGCTAACACCAAATTCGAGGTGCACCCCATTGTCAATGTGTAATGGAAAGAATTTGCACAAGGAAAATGCTACGTATTTACGTAGTTATCCCATTAACTTGCACTGAACAGCTAAAATCACGAGTTGTAAAGTAATATACAAATTTTTCCGGAAGGGATCTGTAACTTCCTAAAGGACCAAACTGGGCTGGAGGTAAACACATTTTGGTTTCGAATTTTCTGAAATCCGATAAAGTTTTTCCAATCTAACCTTGTGTGTGGTAGCAGAAAGAAAACCGAACACACGATTTGGTCTTTACATTTTTTTCTTTTATTTTCCCCAGTTTTCGTCCAACATACAGAAATGGTACACGTCGTGCCATAGCAACATGTGAAGTGACTGACTATTCGTTCGGTACCGTTTAACTATTCTCATTCAAAAATACACGTAAGCGACAGAATTAACAAAAAAAAAAAAATACAATCACTTTGGAAAAAATATTACGCAAAACAAAAAACGTGCGTCAATCTAATAAATACAAATTTTTTAAAAAAATGAACCGGTGTAAAATGTATAGCCGTTTTCTGTCTTGGAAAAGTAATGCCTTTAATAAACAGTGGAATCCTTAATTTACGGCCAAAAACAAGGAAACCAGAGGCTGGACGTAAATGAGAGGTTTCGCTGTAATCCACTCGAGGTTTCCGAAATTGAACTGAATTTTGTTAAGATTTGATTCGTGTCAAATTTAGAAATCTGGAAATTTCTTTTTTTAATTTGAGAATGGGGAAAAAATGCCATTAGATCAAACGTATTCACATGGATATTGCTCTTATAAACTCCAGTCGAGTTTTTCACAATAAGATCAAATTTCACAGAATTTACATCAGACACGCTTTAATGATTTTTCAAATGCGAAATGGTGAATGAAACAAACTTCGGTTAAAGGTCTGCCAAGTAGCACAGGCCTCTGTGGATTACCTGGATAAGCATTCAACCTTAGATCCAATGATGGTCAGTGCTGTGAGTTCAAATCCCACTGGAGGCAACTTTTTAAATTTTTTAAAATTTCTTCCTGCAAATTCAGGCTTAAAATGTAAATGTGATCTTATCGTGAAAAACTCGAGTAAAACATACGAAATCAAATCATAACAAGACAATTTGTACTTCAGAAAACCTCATTTGAGAAAAATTCTTTGGCCAACACACGTAATTACAAGCCCTTTATGTAAATTACCGCCATAAAACTTTCTTTCAGAATAATTTAACGTTTTTGGTTACAAAATTCTTTCAGAATAATTTAACGTTTTTGGTTACAAAATTCTTTCAGAATAATTTAACGTTTTTGGTTACAAAAGACATTCATGTGAATGGTTAAAAAAAATTCACAGACCATTTATTAAATAACTCATTGATTAAACTGATCAAACTAATTTATATATTTATTACCTAATTAATTAACTTAATTATATACCTAATCACCGGCCTGAGTGATATTGCAATCGTAATGGTAACAACATTATAATATTTTCTGCATTTTTCATTGACTAAATTTTTACATGCAAAAACATTTTGTCACATCGCATTGTACACATTAAGGCCTGTTTACAAGTAACGTCAACAAAAAGATTTCATTTGACATCCAAAGTACTTTCAGATGGTGCGTTTTGTAAACGGTTCAAATGAAACAATGTTCAATCAGTGTAGCTATGCTGGTAACACACAGATAGATTGCTAAACTTTGATGGAAACGTTGACGCTACGTGTGAACAGGGCTTTACAGTTTAGCATGTTCGGAGCTTTCTGAAAGCCACGCATCACAATGCCTTTTTGTTCGTTTAACAACCACACTTTTATTGGGTAATTAAATTTTTTTCAATTTTCTGTGAGAAGTAGCTTTATTAAAAGGATGACACAGTAGAATACATCTTGCAAAGCCATCGCATTAAAAGACCACCTTTCACTAACGACCCTATTTCTAACCGAACTATTTTTATTTCTACTTTCGTATTTGTGTCGAACCGTTCTTAACATGCTACAAAGTGGCCTTACAACACAGGTTCCACCGTATTTCACAGATTAATGCTCACCTCACTCGGAGAGTTAACATTCTCGTTCACATATGATCGTGTTCCGTAACCCTGATTTCCACTAATTAAACTACGCAACTTAAAACAATATCATCTAAACAAAGCTTAAATTTCCAATTGAATTATATTGTAGAAATGTAGATAGTCTACCAACTACTTAGCACTACTGGAGAAGGAGCCTGCTTGAGGAATTTTAACGGAGCTTTTAAACAATTCTTTTCGTAACCATAGGAGTAAGATTTGAAGTTTGTTGGTAAATGAACGATCGAACACAAGGTTCTGCTGCGAAGGGTTGTTGCAGTTTTTTTGGCTATCTCTCCTCGGTACGTTCTTGCAAAGATCACAGCAGCAACAACAGGTTTTTAAGTTCCAATTCATTGAACAAAATATTACTGGATTCAATTATTAAGGCTTATTCACACCAAGTGAAAGCGTAAGCAGAAGCGAGAGTCATCGTTTCAGATGGTTATGAATATTTTAATGCTGAACCTTCAGACTTATTTCAAGATCAATCGCTTTCGATTTCGGGTTCACATTCGCTCGGTATAAACACTGCTTTGCAAAGAAGAAATCATCAACTGGATCCTATCACTTCAATATATTTCCTTTTTGTTATAATACTGAATGGTCTTGTTCATAATAAATCATTTACTCCTTTGACCCTCAAAGCACAGTTATCTTACCACGCGTACACAGATAGAGTGGACTCTACCAAATTGACAGACCTCTTAGAAAAATACCGTATTTATTCAAATCAAGCGCATAAAAGAGCACGCGTTTTATTTTCATCACACATGAATTCGATTCGCTCTTCACACACTTTTTTCTCTCTTTCGTCTCATCACTAACAAAAAGCCCATTGGAATGTAAAGGACTCATTCACATGTAGCCTCAACGAATGCGATTGCTTCTGCGAATGTCATATCTCTATTCACCTGGGAACGCGCATAACGATACAGACGCTCAGTGTGAATCAGCCCTAACTTGGAAAGTGCGCGTTGCTGAGAATAAATACGGCATGTATAAAGTTGTTTACATGACAATTCGAACATTAGTTGTTACTGTTATTTGTACAAAATCATGGCATGTTTGTTGTCTTGGTAACAGTAGTAATAAAAGCTATATATTATAATTAATATTGAAAAAGGGTATTTTTTGTACAATAATATATACAATTTGTACAAGTCTTTCTTTCCAAAGAACTCGAATGTGCTTCAATATGGTACATAACATTTTCAAAATATACACCTGCAATGCCATTTTGTGCTCATATATAAAATAAATGGAAATAGTTTCGTTAAACTCTTCCCAATGTCCGCTTTACATTGAAATGCAATTTTACCGTATCATTTCTAAGTAGCGCACCACATACAAAATGTTGTCTAGGGTGACTTTGGCGACGAAAAAAACCCCATGCGAATGTCATGACATTTTCTCTGTGTGTTATTTGGAAATGATACGGTAAATGAGATGATTTGTTTGTTCTTGCTTTGTTTGCTTGCTGTTTAACCCCAGTACATAATATCTACCTTATTTTCCCGCCTTTTCATTACAGAAATACACACAAATTTACACCGTGCGACCCCCCCCCCCGGTCCCATCCAAATCTCGCCATCGTTCTACCACACGAAGATTCCTTTAAGTTTCTGCAGCAATTATCATGTAAAATAAAAATCCCAATCAGGTCTGACCGTCAAGGTCAAAACGGCAAAACCAAGGTCATGGTCAATTTCAAGTTCCAAAACCGAAAATCGTGACTCGACATTAGGCTTTGTTTATACTAATAGATTTGTGAAAGCGACATCGCTAACCAAATGGGTCCCCAGGGGACCTAATGTACCATCCACATGTTAAGGTGACATTTCGCTTTCGCTCGATATCAATTATCCCTTATGACGTCATAAAAATTTCAATCCAGGAGACTTTAAGCCGTTGCCACAGACGGTTGTTCACTTAATTTTTCCGATACGTGCGTCCCATCAGGTAATCCCCCTATATTCTCGACTCACCTTGACTTTTATTTTCTATTGCCAGATGTATCTGCAGTTTTCCTTTCATTTCAGCACAAATATTTACTTTACTACTCAGTGTTTCCGCGTTGGAAATTATTCAAATTCCGAAAAAGTTTTTCTTGGCACAGCCATAGATACTACGGAGCTATTTAGACGTGCTTTTCATTTCATTGCCAAAATATCCATTATTACTCGGCTTTAATAATATTTACTCGTGGAGTGCATATTGATAGTGAGTCCGAACTGAGCTTAGTTTCTTCATGTAATACTCCGTAACTTAGAACAAAATGTTTCATTGAAGGTGACTATTTTTCGCTCTTAATCGCCTTGATTGAAGAGAATTCTAATTAAAATTGCTTTTACTGGGTATGATTCCACATTGTTTGCGATTTAACCAAGAAATGGGTGGACAACTACTTATTCAATTTGCGAAAGAAACTTTGGGGTCTGGAGTGAATGTTACATCGGATAGAGAAGCGATGTCGCTATTTCGTCAGTGTGAACGAGCCCCAGGTGTTAATTCTCACAACATGGGTGTTTTACATGGTAACCACTGCATTAACATTGAGGAAGGTATAAAGCACCACAAACAGTCGAAAAAACCTGACTCGAGTCCAAGTTCAACTAAATTCTTTCCATAACTTAGAATTTTGGATTGAATATCTTTCTTTAAATATTATTAATCCATGTGATTGTTTAAAACAAATCTAATCCATTTAGCAACTACCACATTTTTTCTCTTTTTCTTAGCCTGTTTACATATATGTTCTACGTGATTTTTTTTGTTGTGATAATGCTAGGATGGAGTTTCTGGGCAATGTTGTGGTGCTTATTCACATCTGTAATGAAAGCAGATCTCTTTGCCGCTACACGTACTTGTTTGGGAAAAGTTATGGGATAATGATGAACGATTAGTATTTCTATTTTTTGCTGAACCGATTTTCCCTGGTAGTAAACCGCACAAGATGTACCTTCAACCCAGGTGTGTATGATGATGACGACTGAAGGTTTACTATCGTGCAATGAAAGAGTCCATGGGTATAAAACATAGCACGAAGTGTTCAACAAGCATTTTAGTTTTAAGCACATATAGGATACTCTGGGACGTGCTTTATTTAATATCACCTTCTACAGTGCTCACAAAAAAGGGTTCTCTTGTCATTCGACAATTTTTCAAAATCCAAATTCCAAACTATTTTATCTTTTTTTCAAAGCCAAAACACATTTATACAACTTTGTTAATTCCACGAAATCATATCTGCGCCGGAATTTCAGTTTTGAGGATTTGTTATATTTCCTGTCATCTGGTCTTTCATGAGTTTTTCAATGAAAGGGTGAATGAAAGGAAATCTGTGTTTGGCTGGGTTTTGGTGTCTTTTTTTTGCATTCTACACAGTCAGCAGTTCGTTATGCGCGGTGATAACTTTAACATTAACAAAGTTCGGGTGCATAAACACACAAATGTTTATCACTACAAAATTCAACAGTATGAAAAATTTCTAGAGAGCTTTAAATCATAAACTTCACAGTATCAAAAGAGCTGTGTGGAAATTTCCCAATTCATGGTTCAGATTCAAGTCTATTCGGTCACAAGCAGAATGTGTTCATATTTAGTTAGAAATTAATTCTTTCAGACTCACTTATTCAAACAAACATTGCTTTCTGCTGTTATTCCAGAACTAAAAAGTATCAAAAGTGAAACATGTTCTGTTTGCGGTTTTTCGACACTTACAACAAAACAACAAGGCGTAAATTAATTGTCACAATTAATGCTTGGCACAAACATAACGGAAAACAACTTCCAAATTGCTTGTTTTGCTCACATAAGGTTTGCATGATATCAAAACCTCGACTTTACGGACCCTCTCTTGAGAAGCCACCTCAATTTCATCACGCGTGTTTGAATATCTTTCTCATCTATATTTATTACTCATTTAGTTATCCTCTTGGTAAGCCACCTCTCTTCTAAGGCCATTGTTCTGTGAACTTAATGGGAAGTGAGCGTCGTAAATTCGAGGTTTCACTGTATTAATACAGGTATCGGGTGTGCGGACGCATTCAAGTGCTGTGAATGATATTGCAATACGGGACTCATTCTTTGTGGTTACCCTTTTTCGGAAGAACACCTTTCATGAGACCAGCCATCAAAAAATACAATGCTAGGATTGCCAACTTGATACAGTTGCCCTCTCACTTGCGGCCAAAACGATGATTTAATGGGTTGTCATGGGCGACCTTAAAAAAAGAAGTTCCACTGTAATCGAGTCCAATTCATGTGTTGATAATATTCTTCTGTAATACACACGATATAGAAAAGTAGCAAAGCGAGCATGTCCATTATCTATGTAGCAATGCTTCGAATATGTACAATATTTCGACCTAGTCTTATATGTACAATATTATACACCCACCAACATTCAATGGTCACCAAGCATTTTTGGTTGTTACTAAATTTCTCAGAAATATATTACATTCCACCATCCTACTTTTTTTTTGGTATAAATGATGGAAATAAGGTGGTTCTAAATAGCCGGTAATGCTGATTGTTCCATCTAATTTTGGAGTATTTTAAAGCTCACGTACTGATCAAATCGAAGATGCACGTAGCTGCAAAGACGCCGTTCGTATTGCTTCAATGACGTCAACATTTTGCGAACGTGACATCACATTTTTTTCTCTCAATGAATCGTGAGTATTTCAACAAAATCGTTTCCCATGACATTGCGGTGGTCGTTTTACAATCACGCGTATGTACAGAAAATACAATATCATTTACAGAATGCTACACCAGTATCTACACTGAGTATGAGATCACTTAATGTTACGTATTACTTTCTTATTCACTATATTACATGGCAGTTTGTTGAGGTCAATATTGTTGTTACTATTGATAGGTAAGTCTTGTGATCAAAAACATTCTTTTCAAAACAATAAGAAACTTTGACAATGTAAATATAGTATCTTTCCTTCTTTTTGACGATGATGACAATTCTGCATAATATAATAAGTGCCGTTATTTTCAATAACGTAATACTATAAAGAGAACATATCTTGCATATTCATACATTAATATAAAGCACTTTAGTAGACTTAGTGTGTCGATTTTTCCTGCAATACAATAGGTTTTGCCGGAAAATTTGCACAATTTGTTTTTAATTTGTTGGTCCGAATTCGATTACTTTATTTCACCTACATTGAACGAATAACTCTTTCACAACAGAATTTCTTTGAGAAAAAATGTTGGCCGTTCAAGCGAGGTTCTACTGCAAGTGTGAATGGGCATTCGTTGCAGGCAAAGTCGACGCACAAAATCTCACCCATTTAATCAGATCCACTTCCAAGCTGCATTCACACCGAGAGAATGCAAGGACGACGTTGATTCTTCGGGTTACTGCGTTGCCTTTTAGGACATTTCAACTATCATCGCTTTCCCTGGATTTTTTCGTCTGGCGTGAAAGCGATAAAGATCCGATCACCTTTTCTTTCTCTCGCTCTCTCGGTGTAAATGAAGCTTTGAAGATAACAACGACACTTAAACAATCACTGCCCATCTAATTCCATGAGATCTTTATCCGCACCTGCCATGTCGTGTTTCCACGTGTACTGAGACAAGAATGAAGACGGAAAACCGCCGCAACACCAACCACACACTCCTTCCTTCTTTCTATCCATCCATGCGGGTTTTGTTCTTCCTTCCTTCTGTCCATATACGCGTTGTTCTATTTCTTTCATGCAGATTTTTTTTCAAGAGGAATTACCAAAGCACTTCAAAACTTGGCCACTTCGGATTCGGATGATGATAAAAACACGTATATTATTTTCCTTCTTTAAGTTAAAGAATTAAATTTTGATGTTAAGATCTATATATTAGCTACACATGAAGAACACATCGAGAAAGTAGTACGTGCAGGGTTACTGTACAGTTAACCGTAGTCCGGCCATCATGGCGGCGGAGATACCTCCAGCGACAGGTAGCGTGACGAGCCAGGCGAGCACGATGTTACGGAATATGGACCAGTCGACGTTCTCTCGCGCCCGAAACCGCCCGACGAATACCACTGAACCGACCTGCGGCGAGACAGATCATAAGTACAATCCATCTATTAATACTTGCGTTGTAAGGTTCTATCCGTTTGTCTGTATGTCCGCCCAGTGCTGATTGGTTATTGTACTACGACATCATGTCGTCTGAGCAAAACAAGACGACAAAGCCCAAACGGAGTGACGGGGGTCGAGAGGAGCATCTAGTCTTAATTTTTTTGTGTCTCTAAACAGATGTATCACAAACGCAAAAGTTAAATTTTTAAACTTTTAATTTATCAGTCGCAACACGAACAGGACTAATGTGATCAAAACATTGTTATCTCTCGATTAAAGCCGTGGTGGTCGGTCTTCTTGAAATGACCGTTTCTTTGCACAAAACTCTGCCAGGAACAACGTTAGAGTATGGCGTAATTTCATTAGAGAGATTGAAAACCGTTGCCATGCACGTTGCGTTATTAATAAACGTTGCGTTTACCTTGCAATGAGTTGTGCTGATAGGAATGCCGATGTTTGATGCGATAAGGACCGTCAATGCAGAACCGATTTCGATGCAGAATCCACTGAAATCAAAATGCATATAGTTACGAAACGACTACTGATTTCCAAATTTTAAAAAGCTGTGTGACCAGAAGAATTTAACATTTTCTGGGTGAATTATGCAGGTCAAACCCAGAGTATCTGGGTCAGTTGTCTACTGCTTAGACACTGACACTACATACTGGAAGGAGTTTTAAAGAACCCTTAATTCTGCATAACTTGCAGATAATAATAAGATATACCTCTCGTGTCTTTACAATTATTCCGCAAAAATTATTTACCGTTTAAAATAATTTGATCGCAGTCCTAATGGTGCTGTACACATATAGCGTAAAAAAGATCAAAAGTGCCAGTAACAAAATCGGTGGCTTTAACGGCTGGTGTGAATAGACCTTTACCGCAGGAGCGAATACCACATCCTTACCTTGACGGCGTGATTTTGGTGAGATCCTCCCCGAGCGTCTTGATGACGCGTCTGCCCCAGAGCCACAGTCCGATGGAGATGCCGGCGCCGCCATAGAAGAGGATCCAGACGGGCGTGTGCGCCTTCGCCTGCACGATCCCCGTGGATCCGATCAACCACAGTGACACTAGTGGACCAATCGCGTTACTGCAGTGATAGAGAACAACAATGGTCGTCATCCTTTCCGTTCTTATACAGCATGGAGTTTTGAGATATACTCTCTTTCATTTTGGATAAATCGACGAAAGTTTATCCAACTTGGCACTATTAATAGACTTGATTTCATTTGTCTATTTTTCTTTGACCCTTCCACCCATTCATGATACCGCTTTTCCCTTTTCCAATCAACAGGCTACTTTTTCGTTTCATCAAAACGTCGTCAGAAAAGAGACCTTTTCGGTCTGCAAAACGTAGAATGACGGCTTACGTCAACGTAAAAATTCCCCTTTTTATCTTTAACGCCAATTTAAGATGAATAGCAAACGGGGTTCTCAAGAAATCAAATTGAAAGCGATGCAGTTTTCGCTTCCACTCAATGTGAAGACAGCTTAATGATCGCATTTGCCATTACCTGACGTCGTTGCCGCCGTGCGCGAAGGCACCGAAGACGGCGGTTAGGATCTGCAGGAATGAGAAGAGTTGCGCTGTTTCAGGACGGTCCTTCACGGCGGACCGGCCCTCCTCGTCCTCCACACTCTGAAAGAAACGGTGGACAATACATTAGAACGGCTGGAAGGCCTAAGTAATTTTTCGAAAAGTAGGTGACCAACCCAAGAATAATAGTGACTAATTCTTGGAATAAATGGTACTTGTAACTATATTTTCCCATTGCACTGAAGTCTTAACCTTTGATGTAACGCAACTCAAGGATACTGATGTCCTGTCAACAGCAACCGATTACGATACCGATCTTATGAGTGATAAACCGACGTCGACAAGTACATGAATTTCCTGTCCACCTGTTTTTTTACGGCCATCTCCCCACACAATGGAAAGTAGCCTTGTAATCAATGTGGGAAAGTAAAAATATACTGCAAGTTTCGGCATCGGTGTCGGAATGGGTCGGTGTGAAAAGACTTAAACAGTGATTTTGAACAACAATAATTCAACATGAAAATGTCCAGGGAAACTGCATCGCAGATCCGTATTTACGGACATAACGGTTTATAGACATGTTAGGATTTTATGGTGCTGTTAAATAAGAAGTCTATTCAATTATCATTTGTGTACATGGGGAAGTAATATCTTCAGTTACATTTGTCTGTCTGTCTCTGCGTGTATCTGCTTTTGAACTGCTTGAACTGGCATCTTTAAGGCGCCAATGTGATTTATGTAGCACGCGGATGGCGCGCCTACCACTATACAATGTCTGACACAAACGTATTTCGAAACATTGGATAAATAAGTCACATGTTACACGCAATGCAGGTTCCACTGTATTTGAGTACAATGTCTCGTGTAAAGCGAAGTAACGTAAGAAGCAGTAGTACGTATAACGAGGAGTATACTGTGACTATTCTTGTCAGGCAGATTCGCCTTCGCTGCCTCACTTTACTGAAAATTCTTCCAATTAATTTCGCATTCGTCTGAAACAAACGACAATGGCAGAGCAACTTTAATTTCTGGTTCGTTGGGAGGAAGGAATTTAGCACCAACGGATCTAAACATACCCACAAAGAGGTATCTGACCGCAGCACATCTAGGGGGACGCACCCAATTAAATTTTCTTTTACTTTATTGCGGGGGGGGGGGGTAAAGTTGGCCAAATAGAGGGTTGGTGCACCCTCTCTCCACCCCCGAACAAAGGGGGTATGCCGAATCCGTCAGTGTTTTGACACAAAAATTACTGCAGTTACCCACAAGTAGATGCTGAATACTAATTCAACTCCGCACATGCCAAAACATAATACACAGAAGGGGCTTAAAAACATTTGCACAGTTGCAGTTAACTGGAAGCCGGAATGAATTTTTCAGCATTGAATTTTAGTATCCATGTACATCGTTTTTGTGGCACTTACGGTATTGTCGACGTCTTTGGGCGGTTTTTCCGCCAGTGGAGCGTTCGCCGCTTCTCCAGATGCTGTGTAACCATTGGCGCCATCTACAAACAGAATGATAAAACGCGGTAAATGGACAGTAAAGGAAAAACTGGTGATGGCATTGAACAACAATGATCGTTTTGTCGTTTCTTTCGTTCCCTGTAAATAAGCCCGAATCTTGACATGGATTTTCTTTTATTTTTCCGCATTCTTTCATTTTAGTTGAAAATTTTTACATTTTAAATAGATACTACTTCTTTATATGTTAAACACAAACATTGAGGACAGAAAATCTTAAATTCCTTATGAAATAACCCTGCCCCGACACAAACAATTGTGTTGGATTTATTTTTTCTTCGAATAAAATGCCATCTAAATTACAAATGCACAAAAAACAGGACAAATCACTGATTTGAAAATCAGCAGCGAGTCATTTAATACACCATCCAAATCTAGATGGCAGAATGTTTAAACATATTAGAATTATAGCGACGGGACTTATGCCGTGATGAATGAAGGAAACAAAATGCAGTAATTCAACACTATTTTCACAAAAGAAATTCACAAAAAAAATTGTTCGGGGGTTTAAAAATGCATTTGAACCTCATTTGAAAGATTGCCTATTATTTAAAGCAGGTGATGCCAAAAAGAAGGATGATTGCTTCAACGGCAAGCAAAGAAACGTGTCACCAATTTTCTCGTAAAAGTAAGGTGACCGTCCAAAGGAGTGACTGCAAATTTATTGTATCCCATATATAATCTACAGCTAAATCATGAGAAACATACGAAGACATGCAGCAAACTACAATCGTTACATCGTTACAATAGCCAGCTCTTACGTACATGAAACCGCGTCTCCTTCATTTCCAGTAAAATTTTGGAAGGTTACAATTATTCCGTTCGAAACCCAGGCACATTATAATACGTGCAATTACATTAACGAAGCCTTATAATCTAGCGAATTAAAGTCACTAATACGCGACCTTAACTAGAACACCTGGAGATTCTTTTGATTTTATCAAAAAGCTCTTAACTGTAGTTCCCATTGCAATATACAGCACTTCACTGAAAGCACTGCACCAGAACCTCTCTTCAACGGTTAACTACAGCGCAGGGAATTTTTGACATGAAAAGTTGGTGGTCGCCCAAGACAACACTAAATGTGCGTCACTAATTAGTGCCCGCGTACGTAGTACGACGGGAGGTTATGTTTTCACAGTTGTCTGTCTGTTAACAGGGGGAAGGGTTCCCCAGGGTAACGCCGCTCCCCCCCCCTCAAGCCAGGTTCAGGTCAGGACGGGGGGGGCAGGGATGGGGTACCCCCCCTCCCCCCGGATAGGACAGCAGAGTGAGCACTTGCTATGCGACGGGCTGTAAGCCTCTTGCGTTCACGCAGGAGGACTTTCTTTAATCTCAGAAGAGAGTGACCATAAAGCGGAGGTTCTGCTGCACCTTACTCATGGTATTCTTATTCTATGAATTTGGTTAAAGATGTGAGTGAGATGAAAGGCTTGATTCACACTAAGTAAATGCAAAAGTGATTTGCTTCCAATGCAAAATGTTACATTCAAATCCTTAAGGAAATCGACGTTCGCTTTTTCGTTTGCTTTTGGTCAGTGTGAATAAATCCTTAAGGTGTGTTTACACATAGCGTTTTCAGTCTGTTATTCTGACCGTTTAAAAAGTGTTGAATGCATTTCTATTGCATTGTTCACACATGACGTTAAACTGATCAAAGGAACCGCAGACAAAAACGGTCCGAATAACGCTACGTGTAAACACACTTTTACTCCTGATCTCGAACTGGAATTTTTCTGTGCAAATTTTAACGAAACGCCGTCATGATATACTACCCAAGCTCTTCCTGTTTCTTATCAAATATTTACAAAATAAATAGAAAAAGCTAACATGTTTTAACCAGAAGATAAAAGGAAGTCCTTACTTTTTCCAATCTGGTCAATGCGTTCCACAGTCGGTGATTTTGACGCCATCGGCGTTGGCAAACATGGCGTGGTGGTACCTAACCGGTACTCATTGTCCATGAGAGGCGCATCTTCGTGTTTGTCTATCTTCGGTTTGGCTTTGGGATCCACCGGCTTCTGTTTATCTTCTGCAGGATGAGTTATGTTGGTGAGAACACCACCTGGAAACAAAGTATTGCTAAATGAATATTCATGGGACACGGTGCGTTTTGTTTTGGGAAGGGGCGTTCTAGTTGTAACGCAACTTTTCCTACGTCCCAGGAAATGAGAGGAGCTTTCTGCTGGAACTCGTTGTCGCTGAACCAACAGGACTTTCATCATCATGCATATTAATTACCCTATTTTTACATGTCTCATGTAACAATAAAAAAACATACTGGTAAGTTTAGCCAGATTTGTGACCTTATTTCACCGTGTCGTGCGACTAGTGAGACCTGGGGTACTAGTTATGCCCGGACTGACAATACTCACTTGATATGTTAGGGGGTACGAGAATGCTGCCGCATGCGGAGTTCCTCCCGTGACTGCGCTCGGTTGTGCCGTTGCTCTGCGGAGGGTGAGGGTGCGGCGGTTCCGGGTGAGCGTTCGCCGCCGCGTTACGCTGGTTCAGCACCGCCACCGACTTCTCCAGGTCTTCCTTCTGCTTCTGCTCCATCTCGATCACCGTCTGATACGTCTTTTTGTCACACGAATCGTTGTCATTCACTTCCTTCCCCGACTCTGCAAAATGAAGACGAAAAACAGGTCACAAATGTAGGTGACTGAGAAAACGGCGTGGCACTGACAAGGGATATTAATGAGAAATACGCCACATTTTACAAAGATTGTACATTGCAACAAAATGGGGTATTTTTAACGTGGGAGGATAAATTATATTTACAATGGTATTCACAGAACATATTTCAATGGAAGATAAATAACAACAAAATAATCACAAATCATTGAGACGAAATCAAATTAACTGGTCTCTGTCTGCCTTCAGTTATCGGAAAAGGGGAACATTACTTGAGACAAAAGGTTTTGTGAAAATTTGTTGTTTTTCGCGCTCTGTGAAAGGCCAAAACTTATATTTTGTTTCTATTAGCCCTTTTATAGACCAAAATCGTCTGATAATTTTTCTTTGTAAATTTTCCCCCCAATTTTACGAAAGCGAAAAGATGCAGGTACTAGAAATTCAATTCTGGTTTCACCTAATATTTTTTCTTTTTTTTTCGCTTCAAATAAAAAGAAATTGTTTTAGGATTTTTAGTGAAATTCTAGCAAGCACTTCTACAAGGAGATGGTGCTACCTGGCGGGGGTTTCTTTAGATCGTTTTCGATGAAAGTGCACTCGAGCTCTCGGGGGTTGGCGTGCAGGAATCCATCACCCTGAACCTCGTATCCCGCCTCTGGCCCAGTGCTCCGGTCGAGATTTCCTGTGTATGGACAAACCAACTCAACTACACGAACGGATAAACGAAACTCTCAAAGCAATGTAACGTACCAATCAATGTACACGTGCCAAAAACAATGCAATAATTTAAACACAATGAAACATTCGAAAAGAAGACTTTATTGCAAGTGATGGACAGCAATACTCTTTCGTTCAGGATGGCACCTTGTACTGCAATCGTGTCAGGGCTCACAGATGAGGTTGGGTACTTCTTCAGCCAGAAGTAAATTTCGGACAGGCAAGAATGAAATTAAGTGAAAATCTGACGGCGACCTTTTCGAATGTACAAAAACTCTGCTAAACCTAGCGATACAAATGGGACAGTATGACGATAATTGTGGGAACCGTTGTTGGGGGGAGTTGTTTCTTTACAGAGATTGCGATACTTGCAATAAAAAGTCTTCTTCGAAAGATGAAACTGAAGCTCCACATCAATTGGTATTACAGCAAAGTGCATAATTGAACAACAGCAGTATGAAATTCCTTCTTAAAAAATTAAAAATAAAAGCAAGTCAGGAAGATCAATGTGTGTGTGGTGTGGATGAAAACAGTATAATGTACGTTAACTTTGACAAAGTCTCCAGCAGTGTCCTATAACTTTCCCTCTTTAATAAACTGACTGAACTGTCCTTTCGAATCTGTCCGTGACTCAGTTGCGAAGCGAACAAGAATGTTAATGAAAACGTTCATCAATTCTGCTCTACTTTTTAAAAGATTTTGTGTGTACATTCAGAGCCGTGGAATTGCAGGGCCAGTGATGCTCCTTTTATTTTTTTTTTTTTTTGGGGGGGGGGAACTTCTTCACAGAATTGAACGTAATACATAATTTTTTTTTCAAACATTCGTAATTCGCATAACTCCCAACAAAGCCAAAGTGCGCTTCATATTAAACGCTGTGCTTTTCATATGAAAATTCATTTACCCTTTTTTCTTGTCATATCCTGAGTTTTCTCTACAAGCAGAAATTCGTATTACACCTATGTTATGCCTTTCGAAGTATCGTCACTTAATCATCTTATCCCCAACACAGTAAAACCTCTTTTTGAAGGAATGTCACCCATTGCTCTAGATTTGGCCAAAAAATAGACTGTCAAAAACAGTAAATAAACCAACTGTCATTATTCTGATCAGAAAAGCGAGGTGACCTCTCAACGGAGTGACGAGCCTAAAGGAGAAGTTCTACTGTGAAACAAAATTTACTACAACACCACCCATTCTGAGCTCTCTCTAATCATCCTTCTGCCCTTCTTTTTCATGTGTTACTAACCTGTGATTCTGCGCCGTTGCCATGGCACCACGACTAGCCGCACGAACACGCCGATGAGGAGTCCAGCGCCGATGCTGATGATGAACGTTCCCCACAGCGGGATTACGTGGAAGTGCAGCACTGAAACCGCACCAAAGCAATACATAAATACCCAAGAAGTTTTTCAATTTCCATCCAATATTTACATTGATGGCACTTTGTGATAAATAATCACTCTCAATTTCTATTGGAAGTTCTTGTATGATGCTAAGTTCACATTTGTGTCATTAGCATCATGTAACGTAACGTTTTTGTGAGTACAAATTGTTATGAAATTAACTGACAGTTGTCATTTCATAAACGATTATCTGAATCTACTTCAGATAGGCATTATATAATGAAATTTGATGAAATAAGTGCAAATAAAAATTATAGTAATTTACTAAACCCTTTATAGGCTTTAGGTGTCCTCAGACACCCAATGAAACTGTCCCAAAAGACAACAAAACAAAAATATTGTATCGTCCTCACAAGCATGGGTAATTATAATACTGGTTGGAACTAAAATTTGGTTGTAATTAAAATAGCAGATTTGATAAATGAAACAAAACAAAAGTTTTGAATTCAGAAATTTTGATTTTGAAAGACTTTCAGTAAATGTTACATGTCTGTACATGATATGCTAATGAAAGTGACCATATGATTAAATGGGTGTCCTAAGACACCAAGTTGAAGCTGCTCACTTTTTAAAATGGTGTCTTGAGACACCAATGTGCTAGACATGTTATCAAAAAAATCTCTAAAGCTCATAAAGGGTTAATCATCATGCAACCATTTTTTAAAACGGCTTTCAAGACACGTGTGAACGTAGCACGAGGCTCACCCAGTGGTCGTGAAAGTAGGGGCATCTTTGCACTACTGGTCAATTTCATTTACAACTGAATGTGCGAAACGTGCACATGTAATGGCATAGAATCAAGAACATCGAATCTGAACATCACGGATATCTGACCAGCACACAGCACCTTCCTAGTTTATATTAGTGTCGATTTTTTTTAAAGTTTTGGTGGCAAATCTGGGTAGTTCTAGTTCGTTTCTAGTGCTAAACTTGTTCAATATCTTGTTTGCTGATGTAGAACTGCCAGTGTTACGTACTTTCAGGTCCGTCGTAGAATACGGAGAAGCTGTTGATGAAGACGGTGAATCCGTAGAAGACGGGAAGGAAGAGCAGCCCGGGCTCCAGTGGATCAGCCTGAAAACAATGTAAAAATACATTCAATTTCTAGGACAAAAATACTATTTAATAGGGGAGAAATTCTGCTCTGAAATTGAACCTTTGTCGATAGTTGATCCAGCCGCACTAAATGGCCCCATCAAAATGAAACATAATCCAGAATCCAATCAAAGCAATCAAGGCATAAATGCACCAAGTATAAATGCACCAAAAGAGTATATCACAACTCCTTTCGGTTACTTTATCGACCGTTCATCTTCATTTTAAAGTCGTTACGTCTGGGAACATGTTACGTGAGGGCTAATGGTATTCTTCACCCTCTTTACGGATAAAGTCCATGCAAATGATATCAATGTAAAACACTGTACTACCCGATTTAAGATGAAGCGTTTAATTACCTTGGTTAGAATGAAGCGTTTGCACAGGAAGAAAAGGAAAATAGAGATGCATCCGGCCAGAACTGGAGAGACGAACCACGATCCGACTGCAAATACACAAAATAAAAAAGTCTTAAATTTTTATTAAATACAAAGTACAATGAAACTGTGCCACTACACGGTAAGGACATCAGCCTTTTACGGCCACCTTGGGGTAACTCATTTGTATTTACTATAATTACAGGTTGCCTGTAGTGAGGTCACCTATATTTTACAACCATTTTCACAAGTTAAAGTGGTTTTATATATCATGCCGATTTGACACTGTTTATAAAGCAACTATTTCCATGGTGGATTCTTGCAGATATTTTTATTATAAGTTGCTTCTTTTATGGACAAAAAATATACCAAAAAAAAAAAAACAAAACAAATATACGGATGAAAATGTTGTTACACTTCAACGGCTGGTACCATTCCTCACAATAGTTGAAAAAATCATTGGTCTGAAAAATGCTTTTCAATACCGTTCAACCCGTCTGCGGATGCGAATATATCTGCACCATAATGGGTTGCCAATACTTGTATAACATTACAGTATAACTAGTAACCTGATGTCACGTATGTCTACGCCTCCGGGTGCATTAACACCAAGGAAAAATCTGTCTCGTAGTCAAATTACACACAAAATGACTGTAACATCTTCAGATCCTGTTCTACCATTAACAGTATTCGTATTCGTTTAAAGATAACACGTTTTGAGGTATGTTTACGTCTGCAGATGGTGGTGTCGCATCAAACGTGGCAGTTAAATTGTATCTTTTGATACTTTATTGCGTGTCTTTTACGTGCACATCATAAAATGTCTTCACAACGTTATCAGACGGTTCATATTTTACTGTATCTTGAATCGAGATATTCCAAAGTCCCCTAGGTTTTTTCCTTTTCCTAAGGAAGATAAAAGGACCAATTCCGCAACACTTCGAGGGTGCGAAATTGGACCACCTCAATCTCAAAGCAGACACTAAATGTTCTTTTTTTACGTTTGTATCAATGCTCGTGATGTACAATACTAATAATGTACAAATAGTATATTATATTGTATATCTCTGCTATCTATCTTATCAGTGACAAACTTGGACCTGGACGGCACAGTTCGTCTGCCAAGAGAGCCCCGGGGTTTATTAACAGTTTCCAGGAAAGCAAAAAGTAAGACCACGAGAGAAGCTAGAATCCCATCTTCCCGCCATCCCTATGTTGCATTTGCCATTATTTTATTCACTAGACACCTTCCTTTTGTTTTAGGAAACTCCTGTACGGAACAAGGACTTGAGTCGGCATCAATATACAATTACCAGAAGGTACCGTCTTCTGAAAAACGACTTGTTTCCATTACTAGCTTTGCGTTAAAGATCTCAAAATATTTAATATAGATTTAAAAATTGCAAAAGAGTAAAACTCACTTAGTATTGATTAAAAACGAAGGCTTATCTGAATAAAAAGAAAAGATTTTAATCAATTTTGTAATGCGATCTTGTTTGTGTCGCAACTGGCATTTAATTTCAACGTTGAATGTTCAAAAAATGTTCACCGGAATTAACTGTAAACAACTTCGTGTTGGTCTATCTTTCTACCTTGCTATTTACAATTTCAATATTTGCCGTTCAAAGCAGTAGGAATGTATTTTCTTATTGTTGGGTTTTTGTTAACCAAAGCAAACAATCAACCTTATTGCAGGACTATTCACACAAACGACTACTCTTTGCAGGCGATTAAACTAGTACGTGTTTCTCCGCCTGAGCGGTGTCTGGATGTCTACAGGTCTGATTTCTCAAAATAACAGTGGAGCCATTTATCTCATTCCTCAACTAGAAGAACCCATAAAGAAGGGTCACACAGGAAAAACCCTCGGCTTTGCGGCCACTGTGTAGAAAGTTTGAAGACAAGTTACCAACTACATAACCCATTCTTCTGGCTGATCACCTCCCTTTTACAGTCAAAGAGTCTTGTCTACTGGTTCACCAAAAAGACAGCTTCCACAACATTTCCATCCGATGACCAAGAATTCCCTTCTATTTTTTTTGCAACACTTTTAGGTATCATACCGATTAGCGGGGTAGCGTTGGGCGCGCAGGCGGGTGGGTGGGTGGATTGGCAGATACAGACAGATGTACATGCAAACGCACAGTGAATCAGCGAACAGCTGGTGAGAGACTATGTCATGGCAGTGTTCCAGGGTTCAGCACTCGCATCACTCGTGAGCGACGAGTGACTGACGGACTGAATCCAGGCGGTTACGTACCAAGCTCGTCAAAATACTCCTCTTTTTCTTTCGCGGTATTTTTTCGATCTTTTCCCCGAATCTCAAAAATACTGTGGTTTAAATGAAAACATGTCATTTCTTCTGGACAGGGTTAGGCACATGTATCTGCATAACATTGATCAATATTGTCAAACAAACATTATTTTTTTGTTCCTTGTCAAGTGCAAAGTCAAAAGGAAACAAGTATGAAATGGAGTTCATTTTACAGTATATTTGATTGGCGGTACATATTTCCAACCCGAAAATATGATTCATAAAACTACATGAAGTACTTTGGACCATTATGAATTTCAATGATCTGTACTTCTGGAAAATTGATTCTATTTTCAGTCAAGAATGGAATCTTCGGAATCAAGCAATCTAACCACATTTTGCGCTTAAAATGCAATCAAGTGCGATTCTGGCGATATTTATTCTTTAAATATTTCGTGGTTGCTATGCTTTGCTTTGTAGTGGAATTGAATGATATCCCATTTTGAACCTTCGGGTGACGTCTGGCTGGAGTTAAATTAAACTCAAGAGTCCTATGGTATGTAAACAACAACAAAAACACGGCCAGTCTAGAAATAGAACCATGTAAACAACAACAAAAATAACCCAGTTAGTGGAAACGAAAAATAGCCCTGTGACGGGCTGAGGTGGTTTAAGTTGAATGTGTCAAAAAGATGTCAAATGTCAAAAAATCAAACACCTAGACTATGGAGGAGGTTCACAAAAAAAATAAATTGACACAATGAGGTTCACACATATTTATGTCAAT
>JBCAUG010723755.1:0-12401 GCA_038406175.1 Haplosyllis leylae
TGGGGTGAAATGTGGTTACCAACGGGGCCTTTATTTATCTTTAAGTGAAGGTAATCGTTACGTGTATTACCTTGCACGAAGTCCCGGGAGAACTGGGTCTCCCCGTTGAACCTGTCCCTCTTGCCGCCCGACACCAACGGTGGGCGGGGGTCCACCCTCTCCGCCCGTCTTGCACCCTCGTACTGTTTGTACGTCAACGAGTTCACTGTGTTATGGTCCATTTCACCTGGAAGTGAGACGGAGAAATTAGGCTTTCTGGGTTTTATTAAAATAAAGGATTTTTTAGATGAATTAGCTGAATTGGACAAAGTTACTCATGGCATGCATTGATTTATTAGGCTCTTTTACCAGTGTTACATGAATACAGAAGACTCTTTAGTGTAACGATTAGCATACCTGACGCTCGCGTCCTCACCCTCTAGCATCTCCCACCCCCACTCGGGTACTCACCCTCTAGGACCTCCCACCCTGCTCGGATAGTCACCCTCCAGCCTCTCCTACCCCACTATGGTACTCACCCTACACACCCCACCCCACTCGGGTACTCACCCTCCAGCCTAATGTTCCCCTGTAGTTTCTCGCACAGATCAGCCCTCCCAACCTTGCTCTGGTACTCACCCCCTAGGTCCTCCCACCCCACTAGGTTACTCACCCTGCAAGACCTCCCACCTCACACAGGTACTCACCCTCCAAGACCTCCCACCCTTAGGTACTGATCCTCCAAGACCGCCCACCCCTCGGGTACTCACCCTCCAGGACCTCCCATCCCACTAGGGTACTCAACCCCAGATCCTCCAACCCCCCCTCGGGTACTCACCCTCCAGCTTGATGTTACCCTGTAGTTTCTCGCACAGATCAGCCCTGCGCCCCGGTCTCCCCTGGAAGGTAGCGCGGGTTGTCGGGTCCGGGACCTGGTGCTGCCGCTTCTCCGGGTACAGGATCGAGTCGGCGAAAGACGGCAGTTCTCCAAACGAGAAACTCGGGTTCGGGTTCATCATTACATGCTGTTCCTGTACGGGTACATTTACAGTGAGAGATTTGAGAAGGAGAAACTCGGGTTTGGGTTCATTGCCATGTGCTGTTGCTGTAAGGGTACATTTACACTGTGAGATTTACAAGTTTTCTTTTGATCTCTGCTGCTTGTGAATATTAAAAGCACATTAAATTTCCTGACAACAAGTGTGAAGGTATCTTATTTTCGTCTACCCCAAAAAGGGAATTTGGAAACTTCGTGGGGCGTTAGGAGTTCTGCCCCCCCCCTATTCACTCCCTCCCCGTCTACTATACCACAGTATTTACCTTGTAAGTTGTCCTTCCGTCAAACGTAGCTATGCTTCTCTTGATGTGACCTTCAGTGACCTTGGAATGACCTTGAATGTTTGGTACACAGTGGGGCGTCAGAAGTTCCGCCCCCTATTCATACCCTCTGCTTTACCACCGTATTTACCTTATAAGTCGTCCTTCCATCAAACGTAGCGGTACTTCTCTTAATGTGACCTTCCGTGACCTTGGCGTGACCTTGAATGTTTGGTAATGGCGCGTACTTCACGGGGAAATCCTCCGTGTACTTAGTGACCCCGACAAAAGGTTCCGTCGGCGGTTCGTAGTTCTCTTTCTGAAAATAAAAGTAATCCTGCATGGCAACGGTTTCCAAGCTCTCGAATGACGTCACGACGCCAGATTATGACGCTAAATTTGTGTACAGAAAATAGCACTATTTCATCAAGAGGACGACTTAATTCTCGAATTTTCATTCGAGAGCTAATTAAATAAAACAGTTGGAAACTAATACGTGAAGCAAAGAAAATTCTTTATATCTCATGTTTTATTTCAATGTGCTCTGAGCTTGTCACAGATTGAAGAGGTCAGGCTGTTGGAACGAGCTTAGCAGCAACTGATCATGTTGAGCAGCAATAATTAGAAATGACTTGGCTGGTGGGAGTGTTGCACTTGACTTTCCCGTCATTTCCAGGTTCCCACTGAAGTGTCAATTTGTCAATTACACTGGCGTATTAATACCACTCCATCTATTTTTTTCAAAATGGGGAAGTTTTCGTCTAATTAGATGTATTAGACGAATTGAACAGATGCAGCAGTGCATGAAATAGGTGCTATTTAAAGTTCTCCACAAGCATAGTTGACTCTGTGGTGTAATGGTTAAAGCAGTTGGAATGCAAGCAGGAATTCCTGGACTCGAACCCCACTTTTGCAAAGATTCTTTTTGTCCAATTTATTTAATTAGACAAGATTTTTGAAAAAACTTGAATGTCTCTTTGCAGGATTTATGATGTAGGAGCACTGTGCCATTTCACCACGTTTCTCGGGCATCTCTCGAATTTTTTAATACCATGGTACACATTATGTTTGGCTGTGGATCTGTTCGTGAAACTCTACTACTCATCCAGTGCTGTGAAAATTTGTTCTTCCCTCAAGGCCAAGGTAATGGAGATCAGTGCCCAATCTCTATCAGCACTGTTGATATAGCGACATCGTGTCTGCAAATCTTAGGGCTCGTTCATACTGTGCATATTTTTTCTGTTTACGACGGCGATTCTTCTTATTGCAACAAATGGGTTGTACAGGACTCACACTGTGCGACTGTGACAACATTACCAACTCCTATCCAGCACACTACCAGCAAAAACAAATCGCAGTCGCAATCAGAAAAACGCAAAGTGTGAATGAGCCTTTAACATGCTACCTATGTAAAAAAAGGTAGAAACAAAAAAAAAAACAGAACAAAAAATTTAATTATTTAAATTTACTTATTCTTTTGTTAAATGTCAGAAATAGATCTGACATTTTGTTTGAAGTATTGATGTCTTTACATGAACGTCTGTACTAGATCTAGATCTGTATTTTTTCTTATTGAACGTACAGCTGATAAAAATGATGAATTGGTCTGACAACCCAAGGACCATATTTCCAATCCATGCCTCACGCTGATAAGACAAAAACTTTGATGTCTATGAAATAAGTGATTCAGTTTCCCTAATTTGGGCAAAAAGTGGGAAATGACCAATTTGGCAATTTTGGCGAATTAACACTTAATATTTAGAGTTACCAAACAGTTACCAAACAGTTACATTCAGTTACCAAAGTACTTATTTGTGAATTTAAATGTTGTTCTTGCATTCAGGTCAATATTTAAGTCAACCATTTGTAGACATTTTATGAATTAGCCCAAATAGTCCTACTGATCACTAGAAATTTAGGAAAACTTCGAAGGTTTGATGAATGAATTGAACGTAGAGACAATGGATGCAATTAGCAAGCGGTCAGCGCGGAATGTGAAAGCTGATCTTCCCTTTCAATAAAACGTTTTGCTTTTCTCTTCACGAACAGGTTGTAATCCTCGCGCTCTGTGCAAGTGGAGTGGCCGTCTTCATTAACGAATCCCTCATGTACTCAGTGTTTACTGTTGGGCCGACTATGATGCAGGTGTGTCACCCAATCAACCGATTCATTCGAACAATCACAACAATGGACCGGATAGACGTCTTCCTCAACAGACTGCTACCATACACTGTGATCATCGTGCTACTTATTCTGTGTGTTATACAGTTACTCATATCGGGCACATCCAATGCGCAATCAGCCGCTTTACCCAGCACCGTTAGAGGCAAAACGGCCGTCGCAATTAATAACGACAGAGACGTTGACAAAGACGTCAGAGTCATCGTTTTTCTACAGATCATCGTCGTGTTATTACTGGCTGCGCCTGCCGCCGGATTACGCCTCTATAATACGATTCTTTCCTTTCACAATTCCCCACAGGCGAACATGAAAATGATGCTCTTGCATCAGGTCCTGGAATTTGTTGCGAATTCCAGATGCGCACTAACAATGCTGTACATAGTACCTGTATCTAGTACCCTTAGAAGACAACTGTGGGAATGGATAAAGACATTGATTTCTAGATGCAAGGCTAAATCAAAGGGCATTGTGTCCGCGGCCTCGAATTCAACAGAACATAATGGAGATGCCTACAGAAATAAACCAGAAGAAGTTTAATTTTAAACTGATACTATAATTTGTTTTGTCTGTGATAGTCCTCCATGCGTGTAATTTCATCGATTAAGGTACAAAAGTATTATCGCAATCATTTAATCACTCGATATTATACCTATAAATTTCAACATATGATTGTAATCTAATAGTCATTTTCCTTTTGTCAACGAATTAAGAGATAAACTGTAATAATAATAATGTTAATAAAAATAAGACGACTTTTTTGTTGTTTTTTGCCCGAAGTTTCAAATCACATCGCCCTTCAATTTGCCCAATTTTTTTTTATCATAACAAAAAGCAATAGCAAACATACACTATCTAAATGGACAATAAATTTAGAAGTTTAAAACAACCGAGTTATTCCACTTTAGGTTGATTAATTTTGTCAATTTTTTTTAATATTAGTCTTTATTTTGAAACAAATACAGGTATGAATCATGTACCTGTGTAAAGATTTCAATATACCAGCACTAATCACTACTTGTATTACATATATATTTACAAATACTGGTAGCAAATTTAACCGAAATTTAAGTTATAATTTCAGAACGGTCAACAAAAGTGTCGGTTTTATAACGATTTTAGTTGAGATCGCCAGAAGATTTGCCGTTGTTGCTTATCCTGTTCTGTCTCAAAAACAGCTTATAAAATTTGAAAATAGTGAATAATAACATGCTATTGCCTGTGACATATAGGTCCATCAAGTCAAAACAATTAGATATTACATGAAAATGAACACTACTTTCGTGATGTTTGTTGATTTAAAAACTGCTTGTGAGACTTTCGAGACAACACAGAAAGGAAGAAGGCTCGAATACCAGCACTACCTTCGTAGGGTTTCGGGATATGGCAATCATGCAATTTTCCCAGTTCGTGCCAGACACTCAAGATTTTCATCCTAGAAGGCGCCTTAGACAAATTACATAAAATTGGATAAGATTCTTTCAATTCGCACTTGTAAAGTTTGGACTAATCAGAAAAAAATTGTTTCAATTACAAAAGCTAAATGCAATGAGATGTGTAGAATCTAATTGTAAACAACATAAACAAAACTACAAGGAATAATTAAACAAATGGGTGCATTTGGATTGATTTCTATTTACAGTCTTCTCTAATTTCGTCTGATTGGATCAATTCAGTTAAATCGAGATAGGGAAACCTGTCATGGCAATTGTACTGTCGACCGTTTGATGATTTTACAACTAGTCTGCTTTAAGTTGTTTGATAAATAATACTTGAGGAATTCTGGTGTAAACACTTCCGCGGGAAGTACGGTCAATTTTGAGATAAGTTTTGTCTCTCCTCCTTCCAGCTGTGTTTTAAAATTGAATATTTTATCACTAATGAGGATTTAACGCGAACGTAACCAAAATTAATGATCTGAGCATTGATTTTTTATTGAACGGTACTGGTAAGGTTTTGCAGGTGGTCCATTTGAAGTTGATTCATCAAGTATTTTTAAGAAACGAAGGAATTTTGTCAAATTAGATGAATTGGAAAAAATTTTTTAAAAAAATCTGTTTTGAGTCTCCCATGAGCACAGAAAACACTGATGGAAGTGACCAAGTCAAGTAAATTTTTTGAGAATATTATTTTGTCAAATTTATCTAATTAGACGAGAATTATGAAAAAACTCCATTCATAACCAAAACCGATGAGTTCGAAACATCTCAGTGTTGACCTTACAATTTTTGAGCGGAATATTTTGCCTAATATTGACTGATAGAAGAAATATCTGAACTTCCTGCAGTTGCTACATGGTGTGAGGTTCTAATTTACCAGCTGTAGAAATCAATCGTGTGTGATGAAGTTCTCTAATCGGCAAAGCTCAAATTATATTCACATTATGAACAAATCATTACAATCTTCTCAAGGTTAATCATCTTTAAGAAGCAACTAACTGTACATTTTATTTAACACCTGTGAAATACCTCCTTATGGACTTATTACTTGCAGAAAATCAATCGCTACTGAAAGTCGTAATTTAATTGCTGGCTCGTTAGAGTCAGCTTATTGGTGATAAAGGGGTGCCCTTAACATCCTCGGAAATGGCGGAGGGGATCCTTTGGCACTTTTATGATAATGAGATCTCTTTTTTTGTATTCTAATTTGTTGAAATTTAGCATTTGGAATGGGGTGAGGGAAAGCTACCAATCATTTTGAGTATGCAAATGAGGCCTCTAACAGCTCTTAATGAGGGCCCTAAACAGGTGCCCCAAACAGGGGCCCTAAACAGGTGCCCTAAACAGGGGCCCTAAACAGGTGCCCTAAACAGGGGCCCTAAACAGGTGCCCTAAACAGGTGCCCTAAACAGCAGCCCTTAATGTGCCATGCTTCTGAGGACGATATAATATTTACATTACATGATCACGAGCCAGCATGTGTAATTCTTGCACTCCGTAGATTTTTTCTGAATTTAATATAATTTTCTCAAACATCTTGTGAGACAAGTAGTGAAGAAAAGAGGAACCAGATTTAACTTTTTGGAACAATGCAAACAATTTTTTATATACGTAACCAGACTTCTTTTTGTTTTAGATTCCTTCAACTTAAATTCATCATAATGATATCAGTTGACCAGATTCCTTACTGAGGAAGAAATGGATCATCAAGCGCAGTCAGTTCAATAATTACTCTTGTCTAGCGCTTCTGCAAGGAGTTGCGCAATCCACGCCGGGTGTTAAAAAAGTGTATACGTTCAAATCTCACGAAAGCTTAATCGAGTTTTTTCTCAAAAGTCTTGTCTAATTAGATGAATTGGACAAAAAGAATTTGTACAAAAGTGGGGATCGAGTCCAGGATCTCCCACTTATATTCCAACTGCTTTAATCATTACATCACAGAGTGAACTGTGCTTGTGGGGAACTTTAAAAAGCACCTATTTCCTGCACAACTGCATCTATCCAATTCGTCTGATTCATCCAATTAGATGAAAACCTCCCCATTTGGAAAAAACTAGAATGCTTCGTTTTAATAGTATTCAATTTTATTATCGTCAGTCCATTACAAAAATAAAACCAAAAGCTCGAGACATAGACGAACGACTCTGACTGAAATATTTAGAAGTCTTCGGAGGCCAATTGGCAAAGACAAAAAATTCCTGTCGTGTAAAGTTGTTTTGTTAAGTCATTAAATTATCAGATTAATAAAAAGACAGAAAACAAATTGAAACTTGAGACCTGCAAAAACGGCCATTTGGTGATATTATTGGAAAGTGCTATCAAAGTGTAGTATTAGTTGACAAAAAAGGAGTAAAGCGGTGAATACGTGACCTTTTAACGTCGCATTGCTGTTTGTTTCTATTGTTACCGTCTCTGAATCCTGTGTTGCTCATGGGAAATCATGGGAGTGTTTCATTACAAAAAAAATCAGGTGTCAACAAGCAACCTTTCTCATATGAGAGACAGTAGTGGCACGTTCATACTGCACGAGAACGGGAATTGGACAGGTATAGGGAATGGGACTGGCACAATAGTAGACAATGAGTCTGGTCCTGTTCTAGGTCCTTGTGCAATGTGAACAGTCCTGCGTAATACATAGTAACCCATTGTTCCTGGTCCCAGTCCCAGTCCTGCTCCCGCTCCTGATCCTGCCCCCCTCTCGGTCCGGTTCCGCGCAGTGTAAACGTGCCATAAGTGATTCATAGTCTTAGATTCAAAGTTCCAACCTCGATATTGATATTGAAAGAAACCTAGGGGGTTTGTAATGAAAGAACTTTCTTGCGATAAAGAAAAATATTTCTTCACGATTCTATCGTTTTCATTTCCTTTTCTGCCAGATGGTACCACCAAATGTTTATTTGTTTTGGGTGGGGGGGGTTGGTTGTAAGAAATTTCCAGGCTGAATTTAAGCAAATCAGGTCCATTTTATATCAATACCTTTCCGAAGGTGCTCTGAAATGTGCTGCATTTTATAATGTTTATTAACTAAAACAACAGTTACCTTCAAGGTAACGACATTTGTTTACATCTTAAGACGTCTTTGCTAGGGTTCTCTTCATCTGACCATCAATTACGACAAAGTATTGCCACGCTTAAATGTTAATAAATTCTAAAAGCTATGTTTATTCGGATCCAGTAATTACTTGTTGTTTACAATATATACGCGAGGAACTATGAAACTTTCACAAAAAAGTCCAAGTGTTGAAGACTTTACTTTAACATCGCCAGGTGACACGGCTTTATACTCTTTGAATACACAAAGGCTTTAACTTTTCAAAGTGAATGTCCTTCCTCTGGGTATACGCAGCAAAAAGTTTAAAACTTTTCACTTTAGATTGTGTTTCAGTAAGTTTTATCAAGTTACAACAGCATGGTTTCTTTTTAGAAACAACGAAGATAAAGTTTACTTTTGTTTAGTTCGAAATTATTCCATGTGATCTCCTGTTCCTTGTTTTTAGCGCAGCTGTTGAAAATAATATTACAATTATTACATTCTTATTGTCTGTGCTGAAATATGAAACACCACAGAGAGAAGATAAGTCGCGACTAAAAAGAGGCCCTTCCTCTGTCCATAAGTTAAATTACGACAACAATAAGGAGTCAGATCCATTCTCGGAAACCATTGCTCAAAATCGTTGGCTTTTTTGGACTCTCGTTTTCACAGGATGAGAAAAAGTTCCATGTTTAAGATTGCCGAAGCACATTTATCTGCTACGGGAACCACACTATGGTAGACTTGGATTGATCTGTATATTGCAAATCCAATATGGCTGGCTGGTGGGGGAATAGGTTGTTGACCTACTTTCGAACTTTTGTTCCTGAGCTCAAAAATTCCCAAATTCCCTTTGTCTGGTGGGAGAGGAGTTGGGTTGTTGACCTACTTTCCATCCTTTGTTCCTGAATTAAAAAATGACAAAATCCCAAATTCCCAGTATTCATTTCACTTGTATTCACCCATTATTCAAAGCACTGTGGCACCAATTCTGTTTTCTTTTGATGAGATTTAAACACGTTAAGGGCACTATAATTGTCCTTTATTAGCTTTAAAGGTAATGTTAACCTTTGGTCTCGATTACTTTCAAAGCTAATAAAGGACCAATTAACTAATACTTAAAAACACGCAACATAAGTACATGTGAACAGAGGAATTATGAGCCTTCTGGGTTTTGTGCTTTTAGAATTTACAGATTCAACATTTGACAATTGTTTGGTTCCCACAGATTAAAAAAGAAATCGCCTTGTGCATAGCTCCCAACGAGTTGACGTTCACCTTCACATGTTTTTTTTTCAAATAATTGAAATTCCGCGCAACTCATTCGAGTTTTTCCTAAATAACACAAATCTGACATCAAGGAGGCTCCGAAATTAGCAAAAAATAAAGTTGCCTTCAGTGGGAATCGAACTCACAACACCAACCATCTAAGGATGAGAATTCTACTGCCTTACCCAATTAGCCAATCTGTCATTCCTTGGTAGTCTCAGATTTTCAGACCTTTATAAAGTCATGCTCTATTGAGTGTGGTGGAGCATGAAACAAAGTTAGAACATTCTGTTCAACACATGTCTCTGCGGCTGAGTGGGTAAGGCATTAGAATTCTAATCCATAGATGATTGGTGTTGTGAGTTCAATTCCAACTGGAGGTAACTTTATTTTTTGCTGATTTGAAACCCCCAGTTGTCAATTTTTTACAAATATGCCAGAAACATCAGATTTGTGTTATTTAGGAAAAACTCGATTCACAGGGTTGCTGTGTGGCAGAACACTGACTTGTCGGTGCCTTATCCGCTCTTTCCTGACGAACTATGTACTTTCCAAGACGCTTTTTAAGAGACTGATGTCAAAGTATGTAAACCATTTTAATGAAGATCTATTTTTATAGATCTAAAATGACATGAAATTAAACACACACATCTATTGATGTTGTCTTATTAAGATAAAATCATACAGACTGTCGCCAATTTTGATTGATGGCATTGGGCATTGTTGGTTTTGTTATGTAATTTTAGATATATAATCAGAACGATAATCTGTTATGTCAAACAGTCCGTCTGTACAGATCTTATCTCTATTGATGCGTCTGTTGCTTATACATGTGTTACATAGTCTGAATCTGCAAACTTCCGGCGGAAACGCACAGAGTTGGTAAAAACAATCATTCTAACATAACAGGAGCTGTTCTGATGGTCCAGACAACACTTTTTACAAGGGTATTGTCTGAAACAACTAAGTATTATTCATAGGGCATTGTATTTGAACCCAGCCCAGTAAGAGGGCTATTGTAATCTAACCCAGCCCTGTAAGAGGGTTATTGTAATCCAACCCAGCCCTGTTGGCATGGAGATGCCGCCATTTTGAATTTTTTACACTTTCGACTCAGAACTTAAAAATGCCACCATTCTGTTAATATTTGACATATCTTTCTGAAATTTTTGTCAATCTTGCTATTATTCTACACAGTTCAGAAAATTTTCAGAATTTTGGATGTAATTTTAACAGAATGGCATGACTTTAAATTTCTTAAGTAGAAGCATTAAAAATTCAAAATGGTGGTCATGTTAGAATTGAAACCTTTGCCTAGTCCTTGGGCTGTGTTGAACCAGACACTGTCCTCTGCTTGTCCCAACCCTTGGGCAAGCTCTCTGGTAGGGACAGCCTAGGGCATTGTCTGGTTCAACACAGCCCTCGGAACCAGTAAAGGTTCCTTAAGCAAAAACTGTTGCCTCCAGTGAGGACAGAACTGGGGACCTCTAGGATTCCAGCATGATACTCTGCTGTCTAAGCTAACTTGGCAAGTGCTAGCGCTAAACTGATTTCTGTTGGTGCTTTAGCATAAAACAATAGAACATGACCAAAAAGGATTTTAAAAGTCTCTGACTGATGTTGAATTTTTCAGCTTGTTCAAATAGATGAAAAGAATTATTGAAAGTTTGACACTGATTAATCAATCCCTTAGGAATTAAATTTATTGAAATAGCTCAATGTCAGTCAGATATATCCTAATTAACATAAAAATTAAAAATTGTCAATCTAATTACAGTCTTTTAATACTGTGTTTTGGAGTTTGTTAACATTGATAACTGTCAGAAAGAGTGATTAAATTGTGATTCAATTTGGCAAAAATTGTCTTGTGTGCATGTTCTATATTGTAAAAGCTTGGTACGAATAAATTATTATTATTATTATTAGATTTTCTGTACAAAATTATTGAGCACTATCTTATTCCAAATGTATTGATGAATGTGATTTATGAAATAGAGAACAGTCAATGTCAAAAACATGTCATTTTTGCGTTGTTGGTTACAAACAAAAAACACGTCAATAACCAAGCTTTTTGCAAACATCCGAATCATTTAGCAAGGGACACCTGTGTATGTTTTGTACTTGGTACTCTTTGCCCACCGGTTGCCACGACACAAGAAACCATTAGAGACAGGGTGATGCAAAGGACACATCGTGTATCAAGACAAGGATTGACTTTAATTCTCTCCGAACATTGCGCTCCACGTGTAACATCAAACCTTTCAATCAGAACTGTATTCTTTGTTGATGAATAAAGCTTAATGGGCAGTTCGTACAGATTTAGACGACAGAGATTGAGATCACAGTTCCTGCGCAAATGGGATTGTATTATATCTTTTAGTCCAAAGATAGCTAATGGACAGTTGCTCAAGACACATTTCTGAGAACTTCACATTATCAGCGACAACAATTACTGTTGTTGTGTTTCTATTTTGGACCTTGTCGCATCACTAGGTGTCAAACGCGATAATTTCTATATATGGTAACTTTCTATTGTTCGGAATTAGTGGTTTCGCATTAAAAAATATGAGCCAAAGTTCCCAGATTATCGCAGTTAATTGCGAGATAATTGCGAGTAATTGTAAATGAAGTAGTAATATCATATTCCACTTACTGGAAGGAATTTATATTGCAATTTATGTTTATATTTAGCTCATATAATGAGTCCCGTTTTAGCACGGAGGTTTCGAATATACAAATCAATCTAGTCGGCACATAAGAGATAAGTACTAGCTCTTTATTTCAATAAACATTTTCCGCAAAACAACATTGAGGATGCTGTTTAAATCCCAATGGTTTTGCCATATTTTTTAAATCTTGTGAAGTCCCTTATCAAATAAACATCATTTTTTGTCAAGCTAGTTTCTGTGGTCCATTGATAGCACTGATAAAAATCTTGGCACTCCAGTCACCTGCCAGGACAGTTCAAAGTCTAATCCCAAAAACATAATACTGCGTGGGACAACAAAGAAACTAACTGACAGTTGGAAGGAATTGGGACAAAATTAAGCCAATTGAATCCTTTGTGCCACAGAAACTATGTCAATGATTCCTAGACATGGACAGACATTTTATTGTCACCAATATTTACACTGTCTTGGTTTGTGTAGTAAAACTCAACCCCAGTCAGAATTGAGTGTCCACCAGGT
>JBCAUG010723766.1:0-12401 GCA_038406175.1 Haplosyllis leylae
ACTAGATTGAGGGAGAACCATTCGGACCACTTCTGGTGCTCCCAGTGAATAGCGCGTCTGTAACAAACAACATGGAAAGTAAACGCTTTAATAAATTGAGAGGGAACCAGTCGAACCACTTTCGGTTCCCCCAGTCAGTAGGGCGTCTCAAACATGGACACAGTACGCTTCAAAAATTTTTAAAACAAATATTCCGATCTTGTTCTACCAATGAAAAAAGCTGATTCACATCCAAGAAATGAACATGAATTACAGCAGAATGAACATGGTAAAGAAATTATGTGTACTCACACTACAGCGAGCAGGGTCCACAGTATGAGTGCCGCCTCGCTCAGTAAGAAGAGAAGGAAGAACTTGTGGTTGTCTTCCCCGACACACGTGTCCAACCACGGACAGTGGTGATCAAACTTGCGCACGCATCGCCCGCAGTCCTCACAGTGCTTCGCTCTCATTGGTTGCTGCAACAATAGAACGGACCAATTACACTGGAAAGTTCTCCTGCGTGAAACTGCAAGAGGCCTACCGCCAGCGGGGTGGTCTGTCCGGAGTGGGTACCCCTCCCTGTCTGGGGTATCCCTAAACTCCAGTCTCATTGTATCATAGTATAGAGGGCGAGCGGAAGGTTGGTCTTCAACTGAAAGGCTTTCTCCTTACTCGCTGTAAGCGGGACCCCGTTTATTACTTTGCAACAAGAAAGTCCTCCTGCGTGACCGCTGGAGGCATACCACCTGTATCTGGTCGGGGGATGAGGGGAGGGGTACCCCTGGACAGGGCCTTGGGATACTCCCTCCCCCTGGATTCAGGCCTGACTGGGGTATCCCTCTATCCCCCCCCCCAACCTGCAGGACTGACTGAGGTACACTCCCCTTCTCCCAGCCGCAAGCCTTACTGGGGTAACCCCTACCCCCTCCCCTCCCTGCTGGACGCACAAACTGAAAACATTACCTTCCCTCATACTTCGCACGTGATTGGTAAATATGTATCTTTTTCAGCACTGAACATGTTCCAGTTCCCATGTTACATGAAAGGATGTCTGTCGTTTTGATACACGACAGAACGACACAATTATTTCAATGATGATACGATCCTCTCCGATCAAAATTGATATAATCACTCATGACCAGACATCATTCGGACCCACATTCAATGTTTACTTGGCTTCTGGATATTTGTGCAAACAACAAAGTTTCTACTGAAATTTGTGCACAATTTTTTGGATATTTTTGCCATTATTCGATGCAAAGCCGCAGTCACGCTGAAGAAAAACTAAAATGAAGGTTTTAAAAATATTGTTTTCTGAGGGACGGCCAAGATCAAAGAAAAATTTCGCTTTTTGGCCAGAGTGAAATTCAGCCCTGGTCTATTCACAACAAGTGAAAGCGAACCCCAAAACGATTTCCCTAAAAAGTGCAAAGAAAGCTAACAACATCTTTTACTCTTCAAACCAATTTCGCTTAAACTTCGATATTAAATTGATTTCGCTTTGAAAATGGCTACTAAGCCCATTCATTATCAAAGTGAAATCGGTTTCGCGTTTGTTTGCGGTCGATGTGAATGGACTTTAATGTTCTCTACTGAAGCAGAGGGTGCGTTTGGAAATTCCTTCCGAACTTCGTAAGTGCAAAAACTGCCCTTGGAAACTCACATTTTTCAAAAGACCCAAAATACCTTCAAGAAAGCATTTGCTTAGAAGCAGTGCATTTTGGGTAATTCTTTAGGAAGAGGCAACCAGTTTTGCCCTGGTTTTTCAGTCTAATAAAAACTGAACTACATCTACTAGTCTAAAAAGCAATATTTTGGTACTTTATAGGAAGTTATGAAGTTCGCTGAAGTAGGAAACTTCGGCATTTCCAAATGCAGCCAATGACTTACGTAAATGCCGCAGTAACCGCACTTTCTCCGCTTACACTTGGAGGAAGAGAGCATCTCCTCCATCTCGTCCGTTCTCTCTTCTGTCACTTCCCCAGTCTCAGTCTGTATTTCTCCGTTCTCCACTGGCCCGTTCTCTTCATCCGAGTCATTCTGCCATATGGCTTTCTGTAATTCAAAGACAATATCTCAACTCACGGGAAGGAAAATTCGATGCAGCATTTTCTGTTGTAAAATATTGTGCAAGAAAACCTAGATGTCTTGGCCATCTTTCATGGGAATCTTGTCGTCTTGGGGAAAAATACTACTGTAAACATACTAAGGTAACAACAAAGCGAAAGTGATAAATTTCTTCCATTTTATCAAATTTCCCCATCATTACTTTGTGGTATGTTTTTTTTTTCTCTTTGGCTCAGTGTGAACAATTTCCTTTGTAACTTTCAAAGACAAACCTTGTCGAATGGCACATATCCAGGGTTGATATAGCAGGCTACATGGTACATCACCATAGAGAAACAAAACAGCACCAGAAACGTCGAACAGTAAACGATCTTTCCTTCTACAAATGCATGTCGAATATCTGAAAAATAAGTGACACAATAATAAGATACATTAATAGGATGAAATAAAACTTTCCTTACTCATAATACAACTAATACTTCTTCATTTTTATTCTATTTCATTTGTGCTGTAAACTAAACGTAAAAACATCCGTACTATGATTTCACTTTTAAGGCCTGTTTACACGTTCCGACCCCATTCCCGTTAACAGAAACGGGGTCGGAACATGTAAACAGGCCTTTAGTCCGGTCTTCTACTCTGTCGATAGGTAGCGTATAATCCGTCAATAGTGATATTTTACCTGTATCTTTAAGTAAAACCGATATGAAGATCCCGATAGACAATCCGGTGTGGAACGTCCAGATCCAGAACTTAGAGCTGCAGAACACGGCGCGAACTCCCATCGTACAGCGCCTTCTAATCCTCAACATCAGTCGAACACGTCTCCAGCAGCATCCTTCAACTACAAACAATGAGAGTCATAGGCGGATTGCACAGCTGTTACCAAAATGATACTCTAAACGACAAAAATACTTAGATTTTGTTTGTCTCGCAGCATCTCAATTCTTTTTTTTAAATGTTCGATTCAATTTAGAAAGTACAGCTGGTAAAGCACAGTTGTGCCAAAAAGTTCTTGTAAAAGAAGTGTTACACGAGTAAATAGCTGGAACCAATTTCACAGTTTCGGGTGGAGGATAAGACTGAGCACCATCCCTCTGCTCATACTACGATCCAACTCCAGTCCCATGGGGTACTATCCCTCCCCAGGCAGGACAGAACTGGGGTACTATCCCTCCCCCAGCCAGGACTGGGGTACCCCCCCCCCGGGACAGGCTATGCTTTTACCACGAACTTTACATCATTCTGAGCCTTGCAATTTAGACAGAAGTGATTTCACGATGTTCTGAATCAGTCCAATCGTCTGTTTAGTAGACTCCAGAACAGAATAAGGGACATTGTCAACAGTAGTAGGTCCCATCCACACAACTTTGGATTTTACGATCCCTTCTGCCAAACACCCTCTTGTTTGTCTTCCAATTGTTCGGACTTCCAGTTAATTTCAATATTTTACACAGAACTTTTTTTTGTCCTGAAATTCCAGGTTTCTTTGTGGATCAGGATCCAATATTCTTTCACTCTTTGGAGAGGAATTAGATCTAGATCTAGCCAAGAAAAAAGTCATGATTTCATCCTTTTTCTGAAACTATCCATTTAAGCTTTTGTATAAGCCAAATCCCTGCAGGTAGCAAGTTATTATTTATTTAGTTTTTGCGGTGATCAAACGAAAATTAAGCCTTTAAAATCGGACAAAAATCACAAACTTACATGTTATTGTTAAATCCTTCCGTCAAAACATCAATTGTCAACAAATCTCGTGTCTTACGAGACGTTGATGAGATTTCATGACAAGGGAAAGTTGACACGTATATTGTTCTCTCCATATTTCAGCTGTTTTCAGGATGGGAAGAACAATTCTGGCTGAGGAGAGGCTACAGAAATACATAGAAAATCTGTTCAAAACGGAACCATGGAGTATTGGTTTGATTATCGGTCAGGTAAGGCTCAATTGCAGGAACATAAGCGAGCGATAATAGAAGTTATAGCGTTCTATTAACTTATTTAACGTGGCTACTCAAGCCAGCTATGGCAAATCAGGACGACAACATCCCTGTTCAGTGTTCTGATATTTTCTTGGATAAATCTACACCAAACATTCAATGATCCAAATTATTTCCAAATTTTATTTTTCCTCATTCATATTTCACCAAACAATAAAACTGTATCATTGAATGTTCGGATTCAGTTGTAAGTTATTTTCACCTAAACAAACGTGAAAATGATTGTCACACAACCTGCAATAATTTTCACTTTGACCAGGTTAGAACTCCACCCCATCATGAATACTGTTTCAACGCATCACATTCGATCCAGTTCACGCCCTCAAGGCCTGTGTGGCCACATTGGGACCCAGCCATCGAACCTTGAATAGTGGAATATTGAGCTGGCTTGGAAATATGTAATTGTAGTCGAGAAAACAACTATCGGAAAAGAACCCGTGTTCCTAAGTCCAACTCATTCGAGTCTCCATTGTGACATGCTGCCATCTAGTGATGTCTGATATTTTTGTAGCAAACACCACAGCGCGATTACGCAGTGCACATGGTTCGAACCCCACCGCAGGAGGATGAGGAAGATGACAACGTCAACCTCGAGGATGATCCGGAACCACCACAGAAACCTGTACGAACTCTCCAGACTGTTACAGATGTGTGGGTGATAACACACGCCAGGCAGGTAGGGTCTGTTTACATAGGGCCGAAGTCAACACGACTCTCCACCAATTTTATAGTTATTTTATCTTTATTTTAACACTGATTTTACAGGCACTCAAGATGTTGCCAGGAGGATTGAACATTATCGGAATATTTGCTATGGCTCCACCAGCAGTAATGACGGCCGTCCAGAACAAACTTAAGCTGGTGAGTACGTGACATTGCAGAATAATAATGTAAGGCCTCTCCGAGGTAAAAAGCATAACCTAACCCAGTCAACTGTGCAACAGAAGACATGCTTCAGTGTCAACCTTGTTGATCAGTTTGTGAGAACTGCATCAGTAGTCTTCAACTTGCCAGTTTTACCCAGCATGTAATCAAGCATGACCTGTCTGTGTTTGGAGACTAGTCTGCAATGCAGAGAAGTGATTGACACCTTATACCTTGGCATTTCTACCTAAGACTGGTGTCTGGAATCTGTACTGCCACTACCGATTCCGTGCATCATTGTTGGTCCACTTTAAAACCACAGAGAGCACCACGACGTGGTTACAATAACGGTTGAGATCAAAGAATACAGTGGAACGTCATTTGAGCGGTCCATTGGGCGGTCATCTCCCTTTTACAGAACGAATTTGGTGCGATGTTCCATTATTATCCATTATATTTACCAGTCAATTAATTTTTGTATACGATCAAAAGTTCTTCGTAAATTTGGATGACCTTAGAAAGGAGTTGTACTGTAATTGACTTTTTCCAGATATTGTATTCCATTCACAAAATGACGTCAAAATCCGGAGGATCCTGCATGAGCAGTGAGGATGATGTCACAGAGAGAATCATGCTTCACATCTGCCCCGTCACCAGAAAGTATCCTTTTACAAGGGACTCACTGGAACTGTTCTAGACCTAGTGCATCCCGTCCATTAGCAGATAGATCCAAGATGGCGCAGGGACGTGTTCCCTTCCTCTACCAAAATTTCTTCATTTTCATGCATTTATCGGGAAAAATTGGTCAAATAACAGGTTGTCCTCCGGGATCCACCACTGTCGTCAGCAGTGGACTGTTGACCCATGGCCACTTGATTTGACCTTGAAGTCACTTAGTTTGCCATTTGTACTGGTTCAGAACGGCTACTAAGTTGAAGGACCCATTTCAGTATAGAATTGAGATGTTCCAAAATGTTAATCAGTGATGGGCCACCAACTTTCAAGGCTTAACGACATCTCTGCAGTTGGACATTGTCACAAAAGGTTGTTCCAAAGTTACATTCCTATGCATTACATTTCAAAATGAATGGATATGATGTGTAAGTGTTGATAAATTAAATTTTGAATCTGTCCACGTGCTCCCTAAATTTGTAAAAAAAAATCGTGCTCATTTTAAATCCACTTGCTAAACTTAACTGGGACACAGAATAGTTTGTAGAACATACGACATGGCTGACAGTTCAGTAAGTTTTTTTTCCGAGAGGCTAGAGACATTGATGTAACTGATAAACTTTATAACACAAGAAAGTCCTCCTGCGTGAACGCAAGAGGCATACCGCCCGCCGCATAGCAAATACAGGTAGTGCTGGTCTGGTGGGGGGGTACCTCCTGCTGGTATACCCGCCCCCCCCAGTCAGCTGGATGGGGTACCCCCCTGCCTGGACCTGGGAAGGGGGTACCCCCCCAATCAGCTGGATGGGGTACCCCCCCAGGTGTGGACTGACACACAAACTGAAAACATTACCTTCCCCATCCTTTGGATGCGGACGGTAATAACTCCTCTGGGTTCTTGTCAACAAAAGCTTTATTGAATTTAGATACAGGTCAAAGTGAGAAACAATCTGTCTGAGAGAGCACAGCCTCTCTGACTTGTTACTCCCTTGCCTGCCCAAGCCAAAACTGAAGCAAGCACATGGGTTTTTGGAGGAAAAGACTGGGCTGATGGAATTTGCCCAAGTTATAAAAAGGTGCTTAGGCAATAAACTTTCTAATGCAATATTATGTAGCAGTCAACTGCAACTCCCAGTTGACTTGACAAGAATTCTACTGTGTTACATTGACATGCTGGGAAAAGCACCAGCAATATTGGCTTCATTTTGGATTTTGTTCCTGACGACTTCTTTCCGAATTTGAATTTATTTCACAGGGAGCCTCGAAACCTGCAGACTGGAAGTACCAGTCTTACCTAGACCGCTGGGTGACCATAGCAACCAATGTTTCAATAGATCTTACCTGTCGTTTTCCTGTAGAAGTCATGTGTCAAAGTCTTCAGAAACAAATACAGGTAAGAATCACCATAGCAACCAATGTTGTATAAATGTAACGGCATGACGTAACGTCACAAGCTGGCTCGTAACATCATTAGAAATGTAAATAAATATCCACCTATCACTGCAGCCTAGAGAACCCCTATTTGTAGTCATGGTTACTAAAATTTTGGCGGCAATTTTCCCTTTCACTCTCCAAACATTCCCTGTCTGGTAATTTCCTGTGAAATTATGATTCTGTTGCATTTGAGCAGAATAGCATCTCCGGATACTGCAACAATGTGTGGGACGCCGTCGTGACGTTAAACAACAGAATACTTCCACCGGAAGCAGCTATATCCGCGCCCTCTGGTGGTGATACTGGAGGAGGAGGTGGGAAACGAGGCAAGAAACACGCTGCTGCAGCGCAAGACACTCAGGCCAAACAGTTTTACGCCGAAATTTACGCGCAATTGGTAAGAAGCAACACGTGGTTGGATGATCTCACAGATACACGAACATTAAGCGAAAGTTTAAAGATCCATCACTGAAGTTTTTACTTGGACGCCTCATACCAAATGCTCACTGTTTTAGCCCAAGGACTAGGTGGGCATGGAGTCTGAGGTATTCAAATAAAACTGAAGTTGTGGATCTTATTATAACCCAACCTCAAATTTTATAACAGCATCTTGAACCCAACAGCAGCAAAATCAAAACTTGATCCTGTCGTTCAGGCCGCGTTTGGTTTGAAATGGAGGCTAATGTAGCCGACATGGGAGGATAACGTTAGTTTGAAATCATTTTGGTACATCAAAAAAAAACAGTTGTTCGACTGTTATTTCACTTCCAAACAAGAAAGTCCTCCTACGTGAACGCAAGAGGCATACCGACCGCAGTGTAGCAAATACACGCTATGCTGCTCTGGTAGGGGGTACCCCCCCATCCTGGGCACCCCCTGCTGGGAAGGTACCCATGGTACCCCCCCATTAGCTGGCTGGGGGGTACCCCTGCAAGGTGGGGTACCTTGGGTACCCCCCATCAGCTGGCCAGGGGGGTATCTCCCACCTGGGAAGGGGGTACCCCCCTCCAGAACTGGGAAGGGGGTACCCCCACCTAGACCTGGGATGGGGTAGCCCCCCCTCAGCTGGATGGGGTACTCCCCCCCCGAGATGTGAACAGACAAACAAAATGAAGTAGACCTTCTTTTGAACGGTCACTGCATTGTTACCACTTCCTTATTACAACAAGGTGACATTTACTATTGTCATCCACCATATTTGCCATGTCATTCAGCGAATTATCTTTTAGAAAAATGGTGGCCGCTCAGAACAGGTTCTACTGTACGTTTGTGTTCAGATCCGATCAGACGTAACATTCGTTTGTATCAACGTCAACGTTAGCATTTAGTCATGGGTGACGCAGATGCAGAGGATGGGGGATGGAGTTATTCTTTGTATTTGAGTTTGTGTCAAAGTTAGGCTCTTGTTTCACTGAGAATCTGTTACTTTAATTGTGATGTCACAAACAGATGACGTCATTTAATAGTCCAATTTACACCAAGCGACCAATCAGATCAAACTAGCGCGACGCAGTGCTCGGTTTAAATTCCCCGTTGACGTTGACGAAAACGCCGACGCCATGCGTAAAGAATGCTTTCTATCCACAGAGCAGTAGTAGTACAGGGATCTATACTGTGGACTCGGGAGGTCTGATGGTCATACGAGGAACCATGGCCTGTAGAGCCTATCTCAACAACAAGTCATCCTTCAAAGACGCCACCAACATAAGATTCTTCATCGTAATTTTTCAGTAGTCGCTACCAACGGACATCGGCAGCTTTTCAAAATTGCTGTTGCAACGAATAAAAAATGCAAAAGAAACTTCTCATTGTAACCGAACTTTTGAACATGCTGTCAATGATTTTGATTTCCTTAAATGCCTGTATTACCATCTGGATCTGTTATATAATGTATCCAAATTAACTATCGGACAGAAATGAAACCAAGTACGCATGTCCTTTGTATTATGATAATGCTGCCGAAAGTTAATTCTGATGGATGAAATGAGAAACAAAGGCGTATACACTGAGTCCCGCTTACAAAAGTAAAAAGATGCAAAAGAAACTGCTCGTTGTAGGTGGGTGCTCGTTTTACCCGAACTTTTTAACATTGTTGTTAATGATTTTGTTGCAAAGAAATCTGCTCGTTACAGCCGAGTGCTGGTTGTAACTGAACTCATTAAAAGCGGGGCCTGGTGTACTTGAAAATTTTCTTCATGCGGCAATTCATTCGGACATATTATTCAGAGGTTTCATTACCCGGTCTTTGGTTCGGGCCCGTTTACACCTAGCGTCAGCGTCAACACACAGTCAATGCTGGGATGATACTTGTGACATAGCTCCAATCGAAATCAATGGAGCCACTCCAAAATGGGTTGCAACCTTTTTTGGAGTGACTCTATTTGTTCCCATTGATTTCAATGAGAGCCGTCACTGCAGCGTTGACTCTGTGTTGACGCTGAGGCTTGGTGTAAATGGGTCCCATAATGTACTGTGCATGACAATCTATACCGTCGTCCCTTGGTTTCCTGTAGTTATGTGTTTATTGTTTCAGGCTATAAAGTACGACGTGATACGAAGTCTCTTGTCTCGAGTCGAGTTACTCTGCGAAGATTTCGCGACGAATGAAGAAGAACAGTGTGAGAAATCCCTTACATCTAGTTTAAGCTGTTTAAATCTTCTGCACAATCAACTAAAACAGAATTGCTTCCAGATGGGTTCTTGTAAAAATTCAATAAACTGCAGAAATCAAAGAAAATTGAGCAACAGTAACAAGAAGTGACCAATATGCGACGAGTAACCAAACTAAGGAAAGGAACATACCGATACTGAAATTATTTTATATGTCCTGGTCAGCAGGTGTCGCACCAGAGATGAATCCGAGGATCATATAGGTGAGATAGCACGTAAGGGACCCACCCTGGCTTTGGAGTCCAGGGCAGACGTCACCAAAAGTCCAAAACAGTGCAGCAGTGGCCCCACTAAAAGGACTTATGCTCTCCAAAACATTTTTTTTTAAATGTGAATTTAAATTACTTTACAGATCCTAAAGTAGTAATCGAAACCCCGAAGCGGATATTCGCCGAGTATCCCGATTCACCGATTTGTTTCTGTGATTACTCGTTTCCGGACGAGAAGCTATTCGAATCGAAGGAACGATTCCAAGACCTGCTTGATCTACACGTGAAAGAGGAGCAGCTAGATACAGCATCAGAGTCATTACCTAGTAAGTACATTGTTTGAAAAAGGAGCAGCTAGATACAGCATCAGAGTCATTACCTAGTAAGTATATTGTTTGAAAGAGGAGCCTAGGCAGTCCTCGTACTAAGTGTTTTTAAACCTCACTTTTGTTTTTTTGTGAGGTTTTTTTTGCATGTGTGTTTTTTTATGTTTTTTTGTGTAGCTTTTTGGGTAAAATGTGTTTTTTTTTCTGAAACTCAGTTTATCAAGTAATTTTAAACATTTTTTTGTTATTTTACTCCAAAATTTAAAAATGCAATGTTTACAAACTTGCCTAATTCATGTCTGCCACAAGTTTCTGAGCTGGGTTGAAGAAATGTGGATCTGATGCTGAAGAATTGGTCCTGAATTTGTACTATTTCATCACAAAAAGTCTAGCCAGAAGGGTAGATCTCTTTAAAAATGACCAAGCTCTAGGTTTGAATGAGTTTGGTACTACAATATTGTGTTGAGTCATTGGCTTTCCCTTGTGCCATCTATACAACATGTGATGTCTATGAAAGCTGCATATGTGAAACTTCATGTAATTGCCAAAGAATGACAAAAACATTACCCACAATGACAAATACTTGATAATTAGACCCGCTCTAAAATCAAAGGAAGTTTGAAGTTCAAATGGAATTTTTGAGAAGTATCAAGCCAATCTAAATATGGTTTCAGTTGAGGCAGCTGAAAGAAGTCTTGATGTAGGCATGTAAAAAGAGGATTAGCGGAGACAGAAAATGGAAGAATTATGGGGGTTTTTATTGCAAAAAGCTTAATTGATGATAACAAATTGTGTTTTTTTTCCGAAAAAAGTGAGGTTTTTTTTTTTGGTTTTTTTTTGGCAAAATGTGAGTACGAGGACTGAGCTAGATACAGCATCGGAGTCATTACCTAGTAAGTATATTGTTTGAAAGAAGAGCAGCTAGATACAGCATCGGAGTCATTACCTAGTAAGTATATTGTTTGAAAGAAGAACAGCTAGATATAGTATCAGAGTCATTACCTAGTAAGTGCACTGTTTGAAAGAAGAGCAGCTAGATACAACATCAGAGTCATTACCTAGTAAGTACAATGTTTGAAAGAAGAGCAGCTAGATGTAACATCCAAGTCACTATTTAGTCTGCCTGGTAGGTTTCTCAGTTAAAAGAATGACAACTAGTAACTATATTCCTTGCTGTGGTCGTTGCTGTGGATGTACAGTCTTCATGGATGAAATTTTGTTGCAGGTAAAGATGATTTAGAAGAAGCAGAGAAGATTCCAGAGCAACTAGATCTACCGAAGAAGAAACGTTTAACGCTGAGGAAAGCGCTGAGTAAGTATTGACAGAACCCTCAATGTCGTAAAATTCATTATGGCGAGACCACAGATTTACAACCAGTCAACACCCCACCACCCTTCCCATCCCCTCACCAATGGGTCTAAAATTTGTTACCAGGATTTACCAAATGACACCAAAAAATAAATTATGTTTCAGTTTAGATAATAAGTAATATTTGGCTTTTAATGGGTGGTAAACAACCGTAAAACCGAAGGAGGTGGCCGTTCAATGTAGTGACTGTAAAAAGAGTTTGTTTCCTGTTTTAGGTTACGTAGTGAGCGGAACCATCGCCATAGTCGCTGCTGGAGTATCGTATCTCTATCTGTCAGAGGATTACTGAGTCTTATACAGTCGGACTTCCTTTATAAGGCCACCTACCTCTCAGAGGATTACTAAGTCTAGTAAAGTGGAACCTCCTTTGTTAAAAAAGATTTTTGGTCCAAAAGAAGAGGTAACCGGCCAGAGGAATGGAGCACCATATTTTCTGGCCGTACAAGGAAGGCGACCGCCCAAAAGAGGTTCCATAGTAATGTTTTACTGTTGTGATAAACACGATGTTCCAGATTCCAAATTAGAACCATGTGAAGTTTTTTCCACTGAGTCGAGAAAAAAGAAACATTTGACAGTTTTTAACTTAATTCACGATACAGCTGTAATATAATGGTGGTTTAAGCTATGTTTTCGCATAGCAGTTTTCAGCCCGTTATTCAGTGATACTTAATAACCGTATGACAAGGTGTTTCACTGAATTAATGTGTCCGAGGCGGTAGCCGAGGACCATTATGTCGCGGTATCAAATAACAACAAGTGGGCTTTGGTAGTGTGGGGCGTGCTATACTTTATTGTCATGCAGTTACAT
>JBCAUG010723777.1:0-12399 GCA_038406175.1 Haplosyllis leylae
TACACCAGGTGGACACATTGACATCAATACTGTTTATCAAACAACAGGTAGTGTCAGCCATGAAGCCATAGAGATGCAAGTTTTAGCTCAGGTATATCGACCGCCCAGTACAGACAGTAGTGATGACGATGCACCAGGTGCAGACATTGGTCAGGTAACCGGTTATCAAACAACCGGAAGTGTCGGCGAAGAAGCTTTTGAGCTGCAAGCCATCGCCCAGGTACATCACCCACCCAACCTTGACATTGACGATGCTGACAATGATGCACTCTCAACTGAAGCCACAATTAACACTGGTAATTTTAGTGAAGAGGATATGGACAGGTATCTGGGTGGACAACATAGTTAAATAGAAAGTTTTAACCAATCAAACAATGTCTCTGAAGAAGAGGCTAGACGTTTAGACAATAATGACATTGACATCACGACTGGTAATCAAACCACCGGCAGTATCAGCCATGTAGCCATAGAGATGCAGGCGATGGCCAGGGTACAGCAACTGTCTAATACAGACAATATTGGTGACGGAGCAGTGGGTAATGTTAGTAACAAGGGTTTAGAGAGGTATCTAAGAAATACTGATTTGAAACATAGTGCTGCTCAACCCAATGCTACCCCACAAGAAATTGCCCCGGCAACTGATCGTGGTTACCAAACTACAGGTAGTGTCAATGAAGAAGCCATAGAGCTGCAGATAATGGGTCAGGTACATCAGCCACTCAATCTAGACACAGATAAGGAAGATGGGCTCTCCGGAGATGACAGTTATGTTTTATAAATAGCTGGATCTAAACTTGGCTTCAAGATTTAATTTACCAACATTTGTCCAGAAAGGTGAAACTTATCTTTTGAAAGTTTAATTCATTGTAGCAAAATCTTGACAAGATTTTCTACTGCATGGTTGCTTCGAGTGTATATTGTAAACTTTGGACTTGTTAATTTTGATCATTAATGTGTATTGTTGATTATTACTGTTTTCCATTTGATGTTTTGTATTGCACAACTCTGGATGGTCTATGTAAGAGACTGTCAAAATAACAAACACTATGTAACCATGGAAACAATATATTGTATTGTTACATGAGATCAGTTTGTTGTAGATTACACCTTAAGTTAAATATTACTCAGAATGTTTGATTTTGTATGTAATAGCTTTCACTCAAATACAGTTTATAGTCGTATATTATTCAGAAGTATCTTTTCTGTGTAAATAGTCTTCAATGCTTTTGCAAGATGTGTACTTTTTTTACTATTTTTTACACTGGTTTGACCATCTCCGTCTAACTGTTGGCGTAATGAATACATTCAGCGCATCTGATAATCCATGATAATCCATGATGATCCATGATGTACGCATTGTGTGTGAGACAGTTTATTATTACTGCCAGTATATGTAGTACAAGGGAAGGTAATAGTTTTACACCTGTCTGTCTGTCTGTCTGTCTGTCTGTCTGTCAACCACTGTGGCCTTATTGCTACTCACTCAGAATTGTCAGGTGCCAGGTTGGCCTTGTTGCTAATTGATCAGACTTGTCAAGCAGGCGGGAAGTATGCCTCTTGCATTTTCATGCAGAATGACTTTCTTGTCTACACAATATAAATATGAAATAGAGAAATAACGTGAACAAGTATATATTGTCTGTTCATAGGACCCACAAATAGCTTTAGTATTACAGGTCGTGCACGGTTAATTTGAACTGATTCATCAGCAAGGTTTTCCTTTGAAATAGGTGGAATTTGAATTAATAGTGCATTTTAACTTTAAATGATGGAAGAATGTGTGGTAAATAATTTTGAATTGGATATAAGTAGAACTTTGAATTAACCATGTTCAATTTAACCATGCCCAACCTCTAGTTCAAATCATACAGCATTTTTTGTTTTTCGCACAAAAAGATTGTGTGACAAATATTACGATAGAAATTTATCGAGTGTACTTGTATTTATCATAATAAAGAAACTAATTTGTGTCATAGTATTGTGTTCTATGCAATTAAGGTTCTGTGTGTCCATGTGCCTGTCTGTTTGTCTGTTTATCATGTGTCACCAATGGAGATAATTTGTGCAAGTTTTTCAAGTAAATAAGCTAGTTCTTTAAATAAATGTAATATTTTAGTGACAAAAATTGTGTTTATTTTGATCTTATTTGTTTAAAGGATGTGGCAAATTAATCAGAATTAACTAATTGCTAATTTGTGTGGGAGAACTGATTATCAGATACTACATCATTCCCTACTAAGGGAAGGGGAGTTCGTGAAACAAACTTTTTTGCACATAGCTTCGAACAATAATTATAAGGAATAAGTCCATTAGATGAAGGGATTCCCCTCCTTTTACAACTGTATTCCAGCCTGTTAATGGAATTTGAAAACAAATGGACTAAAATGTCAATATTTTGTGACGCATTTCATTCGTTTGCAAACTCACTAACGATGAATAGAATGTTCAGTGGAGAAATCCTGCTTCCAATTTCCTCTTATTTGTGCACAGATTTGTAAACATGTTCTGGGCACATTGTGTTTAGAGAATTACTACACTATTTTAATACTTGGGGTATGCACATTTGGTGATGCCACAATCTGTGTCTAGAATTGCAGTATTTGAACAACACTTCCACAAAGGATCAGGGTTTTACTTTGCTAATGTCAACCTCCTCACTAGGAGTTTATTAAACTAACACGAAATTAGTTTTACTTAGCTCAAATCCTTTAAATGAGGAAATATAATCCCAATGGCTTCGCGAGGTTACCAATCACAGGAACCAGTGTCTATTGCACTGCAGGATACTCAGAGTCTTTTGCACACTGCGGGATGCAACAATGTTTCACTTTTACCTCCTCACTTGAAGTTTGAGTTCTTCTGGAACAGTCCACTTCAATGCACTTCCTTGAGGGTATTTCAGCTGTGCGTTGCACCTCCTCACATAACTGCAGGAAATGTCTGAAAAGCATGCAAAAAGAGTGCGCTTCTCCAGAGCACATCTGCTGAGTCCCTTAGAGTCGCTGGGTTGACCTCCTGACTGACTCAAAGATGCAACAATGTTGCTGATGTCATCTTGTAGCTCGATCAAGGAAAGTACTGAAGTGCTCTGCCTCCTTAAAATTTACCCATGTGGTCCCATATTGGGTGCCAAAGTCTGTCACCAATATTAACTATTTTACAATTCTGGATCTTTTGCCACTTTGCATCTTCTTTCTCTTAGTTACCTCCTCAGAGGGGTTAGCAGCCAGAGCATGTAGATTCCATCTGCAGGGGGTGACAGCAGCTGTTTATGGGTGTCATTTCTTGAACTGGGCCACATTTTGGGTAAAATAAGAAAGAATTCACCTCCTCAACAGGAGGGGGTCAGAGCAGTAGGAAAAGTACCAGACTTCATGTTTGAACACTTTATTGGCTATTCAGCAAATATTCAAGCATAATCGTGACAATTCTAGCACTAGACTCAGAGAAACTGGTAAAAACCTAAAAACCCTGCAATTACAATAAATTAGGTATTACAGTACAACCAGCACTTTTACTGCAAAATATTTATTGCACAAATGGCAAGTTAATTTACATTACAGAATAACACAGTGAGGGGTGGAATCATGGCCAGCACAGAACTGAGCTGGGAATGGCCAGACTGCGTGAATCTGGGCATTTCCAGTCAGTGCAGGCCATGGGGTTCATCCCCTCAAATACCTGAGAAGTCCTTAGTGCATGGGGTTGATGTGAATAGTCTGGTGTCCAGCCTGGCTTTCCTGAGGCCCAATGGGCACTCAGGGCTTTTATAGCCAAGGAAGTGCACCATCATATTCTTACATCACACAAAATAGTTCCCACTAAGGAGAGGAGCTAGGAATCACCTTTTGGCATTTTCCCAGGTAGAATACAATTTTAGCTAAGCTCTGATAGTGTTTCCAAGCAGTTTAGGCCATTGCTGATGCAGTTATGGGACCTGAGGGGGTATGAATATGCTCACTGGAGTGTAGTACTCAGTCCAGACATGATGTCATCACTCTGATTACTGATTGGTTCACTCACACATCACACCACTCTGTCTAGACAGTATGTCATTTGTTTACAACACCTCAAGCCTAATTGGCTGGAAATAACCATCACGAGTGAGTCTTGAGGAGATGGGCTGTGGGATGCTCTTTTTGCACTGTGGAACTCGGATTTTATGTTTGCGGGTATTTTCCAAGCATTTAAGACCTAACCCCTCAAGCTCAGCTCGTGACATTTATATGGCTAAATGCGGGTTTATTCTTGCCTAAATTTGGAACTGATCCCAGTTCTGGTGTATGAGTCCAATGATTTGAAGACAAGTCATGCCCTACTGATTTAAACTAAATCTTCTCAAGTCCTAAAAGTCAATTGGTTCATTAACAAAAGTCTCTTCACATGTCAGAATAGCTCCATGGGCTGGGCATTGGACTCATACACCAAAGATCATCAGACCGAAGCCCACAGGACTAACTTTGATTTGCTGGAAAAAACAATGTTGTCAACGTTGTCTCTATTGCGAAAACCCGATTATCTGCACAAAAAAACAACAGAAAATCTGTGAAGTATATTTCCATATTGTGTAATTTATTGACTTTGATTTAAAAAGAAAACGAAGTGAATTTATATTGACAATTAGGCATCTAAATTTGATATTGCTTTTATCTGGTTCAACTTTTCGTAAATAAACATGAATTTCATAGCAACCTCATGTTCAGATTACAGCAATTGCCAATATCTAATCAACATAACGCTTTACTATGCGTGACAAATTTCGAATGAGAGTTCACTGAATGAAGCTTTTCAAGAGGTTTGAAAGTTGGACGGTAGTTGTTGAGTTGACGTAGTGAAAGCTTTTAGATTAATTACTTTCTCCTTCAAAAATGTGAGCAACAATAATCTTGCATGAATTGCTCGAAGATATTGACGTGCAGTCTAAATATGGAAATCTCAATAAAAATAGTTGCCCTGTAATTACCAGGGACCTTTTGTTTGACAAAAGCCGTTTGAACGTTTTACTTTTACATGTTAACCCGCCATCTATATTCAGGCCTGGTAAAATAAACATATCTATTATGACTCGCATCATCAATCTAGATTCAACCCCAATAAAGTTTATATTTTTAAAAAAAAACATGGATTACGATAAGCTTTGATTCCTTTTTTATTGCCATCTTTTTTTTTTACGAAATTCAGAAGAAAATAAAGCACTTTCGACTGTGGTTCGAAATCTCAAATTTTAAAGACAATTCGTATTGAACTTAGACTTGCATAGTATTAAAATTTGTTTCCAAATTCACCTTTACTTAATATTTTCCACTGGAACGCGCAAAACAAAGATCCACAAAAAAATACATATTGAGTTTCAATTATATGGTAGATACATGAAGAATTAATTGTTTTGCAATTATTAGTTATTCTGATAATATTTTTTCCAGGTTTGTCGTAACAAAGACGGCACAATCACCATAAAATTGGGAGATTACGGTCTGGCTATGGAAGTGAAGGAAAAGATCTTTACCGTTTGCGGAACCCCGACTTATGTAGCACCGGAAATCCTAGCAGAAACAGGTAATCGTGTCAATTGCCAACTTTCTGGCTTTGTAGGCGACTTTTAGCTTGGATTGATATCAATTAATTTGACTTTAATCAAAAATTTTGGAGAGCTTTTGCTAATGCACAATCATTTTTTCTCACCAATGGTGAACAATTTTAAACATAAGAGTTCGTACAGTCGTAACGTTTTCAAAAAGGGAGCATTTAATTTCACTTAATTTCTATAATGTCTCTCGTTTTAGGATATGGTCTGGAAGTTGACATGTGGGCTACTGGTGTCATCATGTACATTCTGTTGTGCGGTTTCCCACCGTTTCGCAGTGCTGATCGCAATCAAACTGAACTTTTCGAATTTATCAAAGCAGGAGAATACGAGTTTCTCAGTCCGTACTGGGACAGCATCTCTAAATGTAAGTACCACGCAATAAATTAATTGATTTACCGGTAGTAACGATAAAATTATTGTAATATGGTAATTTGTTCTTTGCCGCAAAGGCTTTTTATTTTGTTTTCTGTAATTGTGGTTAAATTATAACTTTTGACACTAAAAATGTTCAAAGACGTGCCATGGCACGCTTATATAAATCCAATGCAAATAGTTTGAAAGGGGCCGAATTGAGCCTGGTGAAAATGCCAAATCAAATCAATCCAACATTTTCCATAGGGGCACAGACTCCTTTGAAAGAGGCACCAACCCAATATTTTGCCAGTTTTTCAGAAAGAAAACCACACGGACCATATTTTTGAGCGTCTGTCGCGCCTGCTTTGCTTTGTGTCTCGTGCATTCATTGTGGCGATGTCCTTCTTTCTTTGCAGCCGCAAAAGACTTAATTGAAAACTTGCTTGTTGTGGACGTCAAGAAAAGATACTCAGCCATTGACGCTCTGTGTCACCCGTGGATTATCACGCAGGGTCGCGCCCGCACGCCTCCGGAGAACATGCCCGAATACCGCGCAAAGCTCCGGAAAGATCTGGAAGTCGAGGCTAAAATTAACAAAGACCATTTCCAAGCCAACAGATACAGTTAGCTGCTGGCTTGAGTAGATGGACAAACAGTCGTTTGTGTGTTTCGGGCTGATCCTGAGGTATTGTAAATGAATTGCAAATTGTACTAAATCCAGAATGAGGAAAGGTGGTAAATACCAAGAAGGACCTTCAGATGGTAATGCTTAATTTCGAAGATGTGTTAATTGAAGACGAAAAAAAATAATAAAGAAAGGAGTGCATGGTTTCCGCTATACGATTTCTTTTCGTTGGTCTCACTGTGCAGAATAAACAGTTAACCTGAATAAGCCTAAAATCTGAAAATCTCACTTGACATGAAGATTACCTTAAAGCCTTTTCCTGGCTCAAGTGTGTGGAGAGTTGACAACTTATATCTTGTAGACACCAGTGAAATCCAAGATGAAAGATTAGTCTCAGAAAATAAGAATGATGACGACATCAAATTTTTAATTGAGTATATATCTGTATCAACCATGACATGATGCCAAAATAGATCTATAGTTCTTTTGTGATACAACTTGACCTGTACTTTGAAAGGAATTGTGTTACATTTATTGATTTATGTAGACTCTAATATTTAAAATGTGATAACTATTGGAGCAATGTACCTGTGTTTTGTAGTACAATAGACCTTTAGTGATGTAAAGGTTTGGGATACATAGATTTTTCAAGTATGTGTGCTTAATGAGGTTGTAATACTCAAAACAATTGAACGATCTTGAAGAATATTGCCGATGGGCAATTTCATTTTGATGTAAAAGTTTTGCACTTTTCATTACAAAGTAGAAAAGCTTTCCTGCAGATGATATCTCGTTGCACGAGACTAGTAAGCGCACATTTTGTAATTGTTAAAAGAGTGCACAATTGGCCGGCTTAATATTATTCCAGGGTAAAAGTATCTTTGGCAAGGTTTTCAGCATGTACCGAATACATGGATAATGTGTGTAGTTTTTCGAAAATTCTGTTCTGCCAGCATCCTCCTTGATTTCCATGTTTTCTTATTCGATCAATTCTTTCCAAAATTACTGCAACGTTTCAACACCAAGCAGCTAACTTTTAATTTGGAAACAGAATATAATAATCCAAATGTGGAAACTTGTTGCCAAAAAAAAATGGTTGAAATTTGTATCAGATTATGGCAGATTTCCATTCATGATAACCTCGAATAATTGTTTACAGTCTTTAAAAATGCTATGTTTGTGAACTACAGGGCAGTTTGAGTGAGAAATTCCGTCCAGTCCTTAGTATTTTTCTATCCGTCCAGCACTTACAGAAAAACCGCAATTGTGTCCAATTTATCAATTTTAAAGTCTTGAACTATTAGACCATTTTAACGCACGTCTGTGATAATGCCATGATTGTTCCCTTCGCTGCATTTTCAGTTGAAAAGTTTTGTGATAAGAAAATGATGAGGCAATAATAATTTTATGTTTAGTCATAAGTGCGCTGTGATAATTACTAATCACCCTTAACAGGAGCGGATCCAGGATTCTCCGCAGGCGGTATCGACCCTTGGGTAAGGATATATCTTGCTAATATAACCCATAAAATCGAGAAAAAAATTGGTCTGTGGGTCCAGCGCTCCTGTTTCACAATTGATAATTTATCATAACTATTCGAAATTTACAAATTCAATTAAGTTCAGTTGAAGGATTGTATTTTATTTATGTGGGTTTGCTCAGGACTCTTGATCTATGTTTTAAGCACTTGTTTCCGTTTTGCATTCTATTTATGTTTCGAGTACAATGAGAGGTATTGCGCTCACAATGACAATTATTAAGTTGTTTTGTTATGAATATTGGTAGATCTAAATCAGTCGAGGTTTTGTGAAATACGATTACTTTTGATTTCTCATTTTCGCACTTTATTGCTGGCTTAAATGTTCAAACATAAATACATATAAAATTTGCTCAAGTCAATTCAAAACAAAAGAATACAAAACCGTCTTTCATAAAACCTCGAATGAGAGAGAAGCTTTGATGTAGTTATATTGTTCAATACATTGCAGCGACGTATATTCACAGCTAAACGCATTTCATGTCAAGTAGTGAATAAATAATATTGATGCACAGCTGAATGCAATTGGTATCTAATGCTGTAATTTTTCTAGTTATTAGATAAAGTAACTAATGGTGCTGCTATGTAAAAGCATTTAGTTGTAGAAAGACTAACATGGAATATTTATTTAGTCAAGGAAATAATTCAGTATTTTCGCGTGGTTTGACAAAAATTGTTCTGAATGCAATTAAAATAAAGTGATCGCAAGATCTAATCGTTATCAAGATTTGTATGATCAATGCTTGAGCAATTTCCATGACTTTTGTTAAACAATTATGATCATAAATTGATCGGAAATTTATCTAGAATTGGCTAAGTATTTGTATTTGCTTAACCAGAATGGTCTAATTAGCACATTACAATACACTGTGCCGTAAGAAACTGTGATTTGAAGGTTTTGAAGACTTGTGAACTATATGTGACTGTGGAAGCTACTGTTTCTTAATATTGAAAAGAATTGTAAATAATTCTTGTAGAAATAAAATGTTTGAAAGCAAGCGTCGTTTTCTTTTACACATTGCGTCTATGTGACACAACTGCAAACGCAGAGAAGGCGTACACCCATTCGAGTTTTCCCGTAATACGCAAAGTTTACAGTGTTGAAATTTTTGTGTTTGCCTAAATTTGAAAATATGATAGAGAAATTCATCTAAGTTAAAATTCAAAACACCATTACAAATGTAAATTTACTTTGAAACTCATTAGGTTCTGAACTGTTTCCAATTTACTTACATTAGAAGTTTCTACAAAAATGCCAATGTTGTCAACTGTGTGTAATGCGGGAAAACTCGATTTTCTTCATTTGCATCACCCTTAAAGTTGACATCGACTTTGACACAAACACAAATGTTACGTGTGATCCGACCACTACACGAAAGTGATGTAACTGTAGCTAAATTGAAAACCACAAAGAACACAATTGCAGTGAGAGTCACTACGTAACTTTATTTTGTCCTCTGCATTTACATTCTTAAAATATTAAAAACTTTAAATCACCCTTTAATCATAGCATACCTATGTGCTTTAGCTTTAAGCATGTTAGCAAAATATACTCACTAGAAAGCCCTCGTAATTTTTGGGGGGGGGTCTAACACTCTTTAAGAGGTTTGAGAAAACCTGTTAACAGAATTCCAGTAAAGATTAACACAGGAACATGATTGCTGACAAAACAATTAGATCTACAGTTAAGTGTACAAAATGTATGGCAACTCTGAAGATTTAACTTTTTAAAGTTTTGGAAGAACAAATTAGGGATAAACACTTAATATCTCTACAGTATTGCAAGCTTTATGTGAAACCTGGAAAAATTCCATTCTTTTGTTGAATTTATATTTTTACCCTGGTTTAACATTATAATGCATAAATTGTGAAGGAATAAATCTCCATAGGCTCGGTTTAACTGTTTTATGTTTCGCCTGTACATGAGTTAACTTACGTGACATTGTATTCAAGCTTTTTTACGTTTTGCAAATTTGGTAACGTAAAATTTCACAAATTTCTACAACTTGAAAAAAATATTTAAACACTAAGAAGCCAATTTCACCATAATACATTTGTCTTGGGTATATTTAATATGAAACCCTCTACCAAAAATTGAAGAGTATGTATAAAAGTAGGCATTATTTGTCGCAATTCTTTTCACGTGCAAATCTCATCCACTTTGTCATTGCACAGAATTCCGAATACAAACCCAGTGTTCATAGGTTCACACATAAAAATATAAAGCGGCTCTTTCAATACAGAACTGAGTATGATACAAGTGGAGTTTAGAAACGAGGTACTGGCTGGAAAAAAGATCTTAAAACGCAGTCAGAAGCCGAAGAATAGGATTCATTATTGTTTCTTCCAAGTATCAAGGCAGAATTTTTGCCTTCATTTCCGTTTTATCACCGTTACAGCATTCTTAAGCATTTAGATTCTTATATCACATCATATGAGTATCAAAACGTGATGTAAACAATCAAACATCCGTCGTTAACAATGCAGTCGTTTTCAACAGTTCAGTGAACGAACAATATCAAAATAAATCAAAAATAATCTCTATTTTTCTAATTTCTAACAAATACAAAAATCCTGTGACATATTTCAAAAATCGTTTTAAAACTAGAGGCGATTAATAAATAACTTAATAAATTTCGATCAACTAACTAAAATGAATCACTAACAACAAACGGACTATCGGCAGTACTCTACAAGCCTTAACATTTTCACCGGAGGTACAATTTATTGCATTGCATTGGCAGCATACACTGGGTCCTTCTTATAACGAGTTTGGTTTCTACGAGTACTCGGTTATAACGAACGGATTCCTTTCTTTGAAAATAACACTTTTGATTGACATCAATGTCCAAAATAAACTGGGAAAAGCGGGACCCAGTGTAAACCTTTTAATAAGCATCAAATTGAAGCATTTTTCAACTAATCAATCACATCGGGCATCAGTAAGACACTTTCAAGACAATAGGCAAGAACAACTATTAAGCGTTAAGCAATCACTACCAGTGAAGAAAGAGTAAGAAACACTTTCCTTTCAACAACTTAAAGAACTTTTCCAAACAGTAAACAACAACTAGCTCATTACAAAAAAATTCTCCAATTTCACCATTATAAATGGCACTGTTGTACATTGTTAATTAAATGTCGAGATGTGAATGTTTCATTGTTTGTGGTGTTCGGCATCACGAGGTGAAGGACACAAATCAGGTACAGTTTCCGCGGGGATTGCATCGCTTAATTGAAGCTAATTTGATTCTTGATTATGCATATTATATGTTCAATATTATATCACACTCAAAGCGAACTGTAATATTATACAATATAATTCCAGGACCGAAGAAAGGAAGCTACGTGTACAAATAAACTTTTATCTCTTTCTCACTTTCCATGATATTGGCGTTGTATTCTGCTGCTCTTGTTCCAATTTCTACCGCATGATTTTCATATCTTAAATACACTTGCTTTGTTTCCAAAAAAAAACATTTCTTGCTTTCATTGTCTTTACTGGCTGCCACTAAATTTTTCGTCTGGGCCCTACATTTCAACTGGGTAAACGGTGACCTAAATTGCATGATTTTTAGGAGCAAAAGAGTATATTTTGACTGGAGTATTAAGACTACGGAGTTAGCTAAATTTTTGATTTTCACACAAATCTGTAGTATTTGTTCACGCTGTGGTTGATCGTGGTAGAATCTGATGAGGTGGTGCTTCAGGGTCGTTCAGATCAAACCTATCAAAAGTAAAAGTCTCAATTTAAATACATGAACGCAACCAAACAGGTTATCCATGTTACGTTTAGTGAAAAATTTAGTGCTTGTCTGTTAAAAGAATCACTTCAATCAGTGTTACTGTTCAAATCTAAATTCAAAATAAAGGGTCGAGGACACGCCTTATTTGTAACGATACAATGCTTCTACATTATGCTTCACTAACTAACAGTTAGGCTGCAATAAAATGACCACAACCATAATGGAAAGTGATACCAGGATCGGTTTGTGTCTGTGTACTTACAGCCGGTTTGCACTGCGTTACAGATACGCCTACGGACAGTAAGTATGCCATTGCAAATATTCACTGTAGCACTGGATGAAAACTAAAAATGCGTACGGTAAATTACAGTGCTTTCGTTAGTATTCGTCCACAAATATGTTGAAACAAGAAACCCTCCCACTGATATTACGAGGCAGTACCGACCATGGCCCCAAGCCTTACCATACTAGACCCGACCTAGGCGGGGGGGGGGGGGGGTGGAGACCTTGAACAAGTGACCAACCCTTCCCCCCGATAGATCTGGTTTGG
>JBCAUG010723788.1:0-12398 GCA_038406175.1 Haplosyllis leylae
TCTCCTTTCTTCTTTTTAACTGTTGCTGTGTATTCAACCCAGTTGATGGGCAAAATTTGACCAAAAAAATATCCACCCAGTAGTATTGAGTGCATCACAGATAGTCTCCTTGCGGAGACTAACTAATTGTGTCACAGATATTTTCAGTACCAAAAGCTTTGGACGAAAGACTGTAATGATAAATAAACAAGACAGCCTTTCGTTAACACTACGAAGCGATACCTCCTCCCCTATTCCGATTCCTCCTGCCTGGGGTGGGTCCCTACCTACCTTTGCTAGGGTGGGTGGTTGGGTCTTCCCTGGGGGTGGCTCCTCCTTCGTGACCAGTTGTTCTTTTCTGATCCTTCCTGTGTAGTCTTTCCTAGGGACCTTTCCATCTGATCCTTCTGCCCAGAAGAATAGGCTGGACCCTCACTTCCTCACAAACACGACTGGAAACATTACATGTCCGGTAATTGAATAAGTTGACTTCGTTGAATTATAGGCCGTTTATTTCTGAAAATATTGTAAATGTTCTATAAGGTAGTTGAAGAAGGTGTACCAAGGAATGTTAGATTAAAGATTGACCTTCTGAAGGAAGAGTACAAGGAAAACACTGCAAATGAGCAGAATACCGGGAAATGTAAAATTCAAGACACAGATGCCGAAGTTGATAAGAGGTACGTATCAAATTTGTCTGCTAATAAAATATGATGGCAGAGTATTAATTAAGGCTTCCAAGGAAATACACAGCTCAATGTGGAACCAGTAAAAGTACCTAAAATATCCCTTGGTAATCACACTGACTCTGGAAAATACCTGAAGGAGACTGTACAGTGAACTGTGACTACAAAAGACAATTTGCAACAGAAAATCGGTAGGCATGAGCCTGTGCAAATTATTTAGCAAGAAATTTTCCTGTGTTGACAGATTGGCTGAAGAAGTAAACAGATTGGATGGAGAAGGATCCAGTGCTCTTCACTACGCCGCCAGGGATGAACAACCAGCCATTGCCAGAGTATTGCTATTAGTTGGGGCAGGTACGTTTAAGAGATTAGCGCAAATAACAAAAATCTGACATATCTGGCATTTTTGTCCAAAATTGATATCAAGAGTGTTAGAAAAGTTTAAGCAAATCCTAAAGTTGCCTCAGTACACAATGATAAGTTTTTTCGCAGATCCGAACATAAGAAACAGGAAAGGAGCCACACCACTCCATGCTGCCGCTAAAAGTGTTCATGACAGTGCGCACAATCAAGAGGTAATAACATTTATTTATTTTAAAACTGTGTCAATTTTTATGAAATAAAAATTAACATAATATGTTCTAATGGGAGAAGATTGGGAAATCTGAACCAATAATTTTAATTGGTCACGTGGTTACAACGCCTATATATTTGTTTTAATTCTGGGTCTTTTTATCTATTTCAAAGGATTGTAACTTGCGTAATTTCTTTTTTAACTTAGGATGTGATAACTGTTCTGTTAAAAAATAACGCGGACGTGAATGTTCAAGATGTTCACGGGACAACACCCATACACCTAGCAGCCTATAGAGACAATGTCGTCGGAGCCGAGAAGCTCATGCAATCAGAAAACCTAAGAATTGATGTATGTGATACATTTCATTTGAAAGCATTTTTTAATCCGGCAGAAATGAAAGTAAAAATCAAGACTATATACACAGTGTTCATTCTTTTTAGCAAATTGTCATCTCGGTCAAAGCAACCTTTGAACAATCAGTGATAATAAATTTGATTTTTACTCTACTGTGTAGTACCTAGAGTGCTAAATTATATTTTAGTTAAAAGATAAACAGAATCAGACCGTATTGCACAAAGCAGCCTCCAGTGATGCTAACAGTGTGATAAGTACTCTGCAAAGCAAGCTAAAACCTGAAGATATCAAAGCAGTAGATATAGATGTAAGTATATTTCAGGAGAATTCAAAATGGAATAAAAGGTTAAAGAATATTTATGCTCATATACCAAAGCGCCATGTTACCCATTTTTGTATGTTTGTTTGTTTTGTGACGTACAGCTCATGTCAAAGTAAACAAATTAAATAAACACAAACAAGAATGTGAGTCAAATTTTTTCTGTTCTTGTAGAATCTTTGCAATCAAATTATTTAATGCATCAATTTAAAATATTTTACCCCTACAGGGTCAGACGGCGTTGCATGTAGCTTGCAAGTATGGGGGTAAAGAGAGTTTCGTCACCCTAATAGATATCTTCAAGGAGGCTTGTTCGGATATGAAAGAGGTGTGTAATAGACAACAAAATTACTTTTTGTGACAAACCAAGTTTTATTATTTTTATGTCCCAAAGATTACCACAAAATGTTTTGGTACTGCAAACTAAATGCTACAAAAAAAACCCACAGTGTGCTCTTTTATTTCATTTGTGATGGTTTATCATATTTTCTACCTGTGAACGTGAATGTTGTAGTTTTCTGTTTCTTGAAGAAAGAAGAGAAATTCAATGATGAGTTTTTATGATCTTCATTTCTCCAAGAGTCTGATTTGAATTCAGGTTTTGGTGAGAAAGGACAACGAAGGTAATACGCCGTTCCATTTAGCAGCAGCATCTGGTGATACAGAAACTTTAGATAACTTCATTACGTACTATGAACAAGAAATAGGCGATATTCAGGAGCACCCAAGTGAGTATAATTATTCTGACAGTCATTCTCAAGGACCTAAAGATATTTCTGTCCAAAACTTTCAAGGCAACTTGATTTGATTATTTATCTCTTTATAGTTAAGTTAGGGTTAACCTGTCCAAAACAAGTACCAATGTACGCATGTCTGGTTCACAAGAATCCAGTTTCCCCGAAGGAAACACAAATATCATTTAACATTTACGGCTTAATGCTACAAATGGTAAAAAGGAGCTCTTAATTAATAGGTCTGTGGTAATATTATAAACTATTTCAATTATGTTACACAGCGTCTGCTGCAGAGACAGATGATGACGACTGGAGTTGGGATGATGATGCGACAAATGAACCCATACAAAAAGTTTTGACCATCAAACAACTGTGTAATATAAAGAACAAAGATGGGGAGACACCACTTCACCTGGCGGCCATGGCTGGTAAAAAATGAATATTAATTCTATTTAACTAATTTAGAATGAGTAATTTTTAACAAAGAAGCTTTTTCTGGATTTACATAAATTTGATAGATTCGTTTTACTGGAAAGTAAAACTGTAAAAAAATTGGAGTTCTTAGATTTATGTCTGATGTCAGTGACAAATGCTTACACTCTATTCAGTATGCACCATCTAGAATTCTCCATCAAATCCAAAACTAATACCTTGGGGTATTTTGTAACCACAGGAAATAGCTACAATGTCCAGCAGATCTTGGAGCAAATGAAGGGAGCTAACATAGATGTGGAAGACACAAAGGAGAGAACACCTCTTCATGGCGCTGTCATGTACAACAACACGGATGTAGTTGAATTACTAGTGGACAAGTAAGATATGAGAGCACCAATGAATGGACTGTATATACACTGTATTTATTGTCTTCGATAAAGATTTTTTTAAATTCTTTTCATTAAGACCGCCTGACATTCACATCTAAAGAAATCACTGACCCATGTAGATTGTTTCATCTTTACTTTCAAAGCGTTGATGAATTCCATTTTGACAACTGTATGGTTTCTCCATACCTTCAGAGTGCCACCAATATTACACATTTTGGAAATTAGTACTAAATCCTTTTCAGTTAGTGGGATGCAAGAGACTCTCAGCTAGGAAGATACAAAATACAAATTACATTCCATAGACAAGAAAGTCCTCATGCATGAACGCAAGAGGCATACCGACCACTGCATAGCAAACTTATCCCGGGGGGGAGGAATTTCAAAATATTTCAAAAAAAAATTCAAAAAAAAATTTTATTCGGGGGGGTGGGTGGTACCCCTGGCTGGACCCCCCACCCCCAGCTGGACTGGGTATCCCCCACCCCACCTCCCTGGCTGGACTGGGTACCCCCACCCCAACCCCACTGGCTGGACTGGGTACCCCCACCCCCTCCCCCAACCCCCCCACCCCTGGCTGACTGGGTACCCCCCACCCCCCCTGTGAATGGACAGACACCTGTGAAAACATTACCTCCTCTCATACTATGTACGCGGTTGGTAATAAATGGGACTAATCTCTCCAGTCAAATGTAGCAAGGAGACATGCCAAAAAGTCCAAATATAGACATTTGCAGCCTTCTTGGCCTCAAGAGGGATATAGTTACTCTTATCAGCTGAGAAATTCCTTGTTACCTGATGGTACTAACAGACTGGTGGTTCACTCTGAATGACATGTCTCTTTAGGTGCAAAACTGCTTATGTAGGGTTGATCAACCACTGACATATCAAGTCATCATACAGAATAGTTCCTTGGGGATGTAGTACACAGGAGAGGGAACTTAGTACAAATTAGATTTATGATGCACTGGGACAGTTTACAGGATTAACTCAGAAGAAACCACTCTCTGCTCACTGGAGCACCCTGAACATTTTGAGTACAGGAGGGTTGAGTAGGAATAAGTACTATTCATAACTAATGCAATCATCCAAGAACCTGATTGGTCATACACAACCATGATACCTATGATGTCATCTCTGGGGATCCTAATTGGGTACTTAAAAGTGGGTGATGTGTACATGTGACAAGAGAACTATGATTGAGTGTGTGACCAACACATGTATCACACACTCCAGTCCATGGGGAATGGCACATGTGGGGACTACAAGTGACCGCATAAACCACATGTTTAAATTGGTCACAACAGGATTTGGGACTAATGTTATATGCCCTTCACAAAAGTAAACTTTCTTCCCTACATTATTCTGTTACTCCTCACTGGACACGAATGTGGCTGCATGATGGCCTATTTTCTCTCTACGAAACTAGGATTGAACACAAAAATTATTCTGAAATTATTTGATTAACAGTGGTGCAAAGATTGACCACGCGGATGAGAACTGGCACTCAACGGTTCTGGTAGCAGCCAAATGTAGCACAGCGCACATAGTTGAAATCCTCCTGCGAAAAGACCCTGTGACGTACGAAATCAGATACGACACAGATTCTGACGAGAAAAACCCGTTGCACATAGCTGCAGAACGTGAGGACGCGGATTTGTTAAAGGTGCCTTTCTCCAAATAAGTATATTTTAATTTATTTGAATAAATTAATTTCACTTAATTGAAGTGATTCCCGGATGATTTTCAAGATATCAGATCTGTAAGGGATATTCCCTGCTGTAGGTACTACTTAAATACTGCCAAGATACGGATGATTACTGGCTTCTAGATACACCCGACAGAAACAATAACACCCCATTGCACATAGCAGCAGAGAAGGGAAAGAGTGAAAACGTTCAAGTAAGAGTTTTTTTGTTATTCCTCTTTGCGTGTAAAGAAATGATTGCTTTGTATTGTAAGATAACCAGTTGGTGACGTCTTTCTGAAGAATGTTCAGCATATCATTTGATTTTTTTGCATTGATTCTTGTAACTATTTTCTGAAAGTCTAAGAGCTTATTCACACCGAGCGAGAGCTTTTCCGCTGGCGGCAACGTTTGGAAGGAATACATTGGTTTTAATTGCACCATTGACACAAGTGATGCTGCATGGCTGCTATTTAAAGAGTCCCAGGCCCGTTTTCCTAGCGGTAACGCTCGAGCTTTGTGTGAATGCAGCATGAGTCCAATATTAATTGTAGGCACTTCTTGATTTTCACGCTGAGATTGATTTGAAGAATGCTGACTTGAACACAGCAACGCATTTAGCTGCTAAATATGGAAGACACGAGTGAGTTGCAGTTTTATTTGTCTAATAAGGGTCATACAAAATCCTCATCAGATCTGATAGGCCTTTTTGCAGCCATAAACTTTGTATCTTGTTCTGGAAATTCTCTGACAAATTGTATCTACAGCCCATTGTGCCAAATACCATGATTTCGTCTTTCAAACGATAGTTTTTCTATTTTCCAGAGATTTACTGATCGACCCTCCAAGTTGGTCCCATAATTACATTACATATTCTTAGAGATGCCATTTTGTCTTGAAAATTTTCAGAGCTTTGGAGGCATTGTCAAAGCACGACCGTGAGGTGCTTAAAACTGGTGATGAGGATGGAAACACGGCGTTACATCTCGCTTGCTTCCAGGGCCATGAAAGGACAGCCAAGATGCTCATCAAAAATGGAGGATCCATTTCACAACTGTAAGGAAACACACAATTTAACTTTTACTATAACTTGCTGATTGCGTGCAAGATATTTGATTGATACAACAGTATAAAGGTCGGCATAATTTTAAATTAATGTGCTAAACACAGGAGTGTTTTGATGAGACATTTGAGGATGTTTTGTCCTTTGGTTTTCAGAAACAGGAGAAAGCAGTCGCCATTGTACATAGCCGCCAAAAAAGGCCACACGAAAATTTGTAAACATCTGTTGAAAGCTGGAGCAAATCCAAATCCTCCCAAATCTAAACAGAAAAATAAAGACTCTGAAATTGTAAGTACCACAGGATTATCGTCCTGCATACAGTTTAACACCGTACAATGTTAAATCTACCTACTAAGGCTACAGTAGCCAACATACACAATGATCAACCACTTCATTTTTCTGACCAATATTTTTTAAACAATAAACTTTACAAATATGGTTTTTGTTTGATTTTCTTTCAGCCTATTCCTCTGCACGCAGCTTGTAAAGAGGGCCACGCAGAAGTGGTTACTCTCTTACTTGAAAACAAGGCAGATGTCACAGCAACAGCAGATGAAATTGAGCGTTCCAACGCTTTGAACATTGCTATTATGTATGGCCAAAGGTAAGTATTCGGTCCAGCTGATTCTGGAATACATAACGGTACTTTCTCTCAAGTTAAGAAAATCCCGAAGCCAAAGCTGTTTTGCTTTCTTAAACAGCTACTATAGTATTGCTGTTTTATAGTATTTTTGTCTTTTTGGAAACATGTAACAGCAAAACACTTTCTAAAATTAGTCCAGAGCCTCTTTCATTATATAAACTTTTAATCAATGTAGCAGAATAGCCACAATAAATGGAAATCACATGTAAAAGGCAACAAAACGAGTATAATTTAGCTACGTCTGACTCATCTAATTTCTCAAAATCAATTGTATGTTGTTAATTGTATTATTAGTTACAATTTTTTTCCTCAGGGAAGCAGCTATAGCAATAATAAAATCGGCACATTGGCAAGATGCTTTGAAAAATGAATCATACGAATTCATTCCGAGGAAGCGAAAAACTACTCCTCTTCGTCAGTTGATAGAAAAAATGCCTGGTGAGTTTCAGGCGACCGAAAATTATTCTATTTGTTCAGTTATGTGTCCTAATTTTCTTTGACGAACCAACTACCGTCAGTATTCAAAATTTGAAAAAAAGATTATTAGAAACTCCTTTCAACTCTTTGGGATGTTAGACTTTTTGCTGTATCGTTAGAGAACGAAAATCCAAGCAAGGAAGTAGATCCAATATTCCAGAAATTTTATGTTTTTGAAATGAACGTTAACCAAGAATGCCAGTCTAAGGTGTACCATCCTCATTCATTTGACTATGATATTCAATTACCTTGACATTCAGATGACCTTTGACCTTTTAAGTACATTTTAGTGGAATATAAGCATACAGAAGTAAAGGTTTAAACAATATGTCTTTTTTCATTTGACCTTGACCTTGACTCAATGACCTTGATACTCAAATTTGATCTAGATTTGGTCAAGAAACATCTGTAAATGAAAAATGAAGTTCCGAGCTATAGCAGTTCAAAAGTTATAGCCTAAACAGACAGACACAAAGACAGACAGACCCAACTGAAATTATTACCTATCCCCACAAGCAAAATGCTCATCCAACACTTTTGTTAGCTGAAACAGAAACACCGCTAAACACTGGGTAAACTTCTGTTGTTTAATTTCATCAGATGTTGCTGAGCAAGTGTTGAATCAATGTGTCAATTTCGAAGAAGAAATCGACCCTGAGACTAAAAAACCAAAAGTGAAATCATACGAAGGAAGCAACATCGATATGGATTACCAGTTCCTGGAAGACGAATTGGCTCCTTGGAAAAAACGCTCCCGTGTTTCTTCTCGTAAGTTCGCAATACCATCGCATATAGTAAAAGCCTTCTTATGTTTCTATGGTTCGCAACAATTCGGTTTTTCACGATATGGATTGTCAGATTATCTGACAGATCTCTACATAGGAAAGAACAAAAAAATGTTGTCAAAAATTGCCCCCAGGTGGGACTGAACCCAGGACCTCTGGATCATCACTCTAATGCTCTGCTGACTGTGCTAGCCTGGTATGTGTTGGCCAGAAAATTTCCGAAGTGAGCTTTGTTTCATGCACCACTTCACATTTGAGACTTTGGTCATTTCTAGATTCAATAGAGCACAATTTTAAAGGCCATGAAGATTCAGGCTGGCAACTAAATGTTGACTTATCTCAGTGGGTAGAGCATTGGCATAATGATCCAGAAGTCATGGGTTCAACCCCGACTAGCTGCAATTTTTGACAAATTATTTTTGCTCTTTCCTGTGTAAAGATCTGTCAGATAATCTGACAGAAACGCGTATCGTGAAAAACTAGATTGAAAACACACAAAAACTCAAAATTGAGTGATTTACTGGTCTACAATTGTTTATTATTTTCATTTTATTCATAAAGTTCTACCAGAAGGACGATTCAAGCAGAGAGGTAAATCATATTACATTGACGTCAACATCATTTTGCTATTCTTCGCAAAAATGCAATCTCCAGATTGTTCAAATTTTTTGGTTGATAGATTTTAATTTTTCACTGAAGACACTGATATATTTCTCATCTAGTTAATAGGCTTTGAAATTTCCGTGCAGAATTGTTCCGCCCTTTGCTATGAACACACGTGTTAAATTGCAATTATATAGTCTCGATTTTACTACACTTTTCGCATGTGTACAACCGCAACAGAAAGAATTCATGCTGTTTACTCTATTTGGTGCAAATATATAATTTACAATATTGTGTACGTACATGTTAAAAAACCAAAAATCATGCAATATGGATATGAAGTTTTGTCAAACTTTTCTAAGGTCCACCTTATGATTAACTCCATTGGCTATACATACTTTGCTCATTTCTGTAACGTTTGCCTGCTTTCTTTATGCAAAAATGCTTTGGACCGAATGCCTTCAGGTTGCACCTACTAAAGTCAACTTTGTCCAAGCAATGTTTTCCAAGCTTTGCGATGCATAATATAAATTGATGACTACAGAACTTAAATTTGATTTAGTTACATGTGCTTATCTAAGATACTCATGTACAAATTGAAGAGAGGATCAAGTAACCCATGTTTTCTGTTATTTTTAAAAAAGTAAATGTTGAAACCAAATGATATGGCAACTGTTCACCTGTATCTAATTTTTGTTCAATTCATAATCAATGTTTTTGGTAATTTATAGACCTCAGGAAAAGACACCCGTTGAAAATTATGGCGGACTTGAAAAGAGCTAACCTGCTGTCCCATCCTCTAACCACGACTCTACTGGACAAGAAATGGTGGATGTCAATTTGGCTGTACTTCACGGTCTTCCTCATTTACGCAATCTACATTACTTTCCTGACGGGTTACATGTTGGTCAACGAACCTCCCTTCAAATTCAAAAAGTATGTTTTTGCAACCACTTCAATGCTATTTTTTCCTATTTTTGGACAGTATAAAATTGAACTTTATTTCCCGTTGAGTTCATTCAACTTCAATAAAACACCATACTAATTATTTCACTAAAGTCTTTGAATTCATGAAACTTGCTGATCTAATATTGAAAATTGGATAGCACATTATTTTAAAGTATAAAGCAAGAAGGAAGACGAAGAAATAAATCACAATATCGGATCCTAATTAGGTAAAGTGAGGTCCACAAACGTGTGTGAATTCGTGAATTCACATGGTTTGATTCGCCATCCGTGTGTTAATTTTCAAATCAAACAGTAATTACTGCCCGCATACGAAGTACGAGGGAAGGTAATATTTTCAGTTTACTTGTCTGTTCACGGTGGGGGGAGTGAGTGGCGGGAGGGAGGTAACCCAAGCCTCTGGTCACAGGTATTTTCTGGGAAGGGGTACCCAAACCTCTGGTCACAGGTCATTTCTGGGGGTACCCCAACCTCTGGTCCCAGGTCCTTTCCAGGGGTACCCAGCCAGGACAGGGGTACCTCTGGACAGGACAGGGAGCACCCCGTCCCCCTGAAAGGACAGGGGGTACGCCCCTGACAGGAGAACAAGTGATACTACGCACAGGTTGTCACAGAGGAAGACTTTCTTGTTCAGTTTACTTTAGATCAATTCGCATTGCCTTTTATTACTGTGTCAATTCCATATTTAGCACTCCAATCTACAACCAAACTGATGGTGATCATTGTGATAAAATGAGAGCTGCTTGGCCCGAGTCGGAAGATTTTAGTGACGCAAAGAGGAAGTGTTTCATTCAAATTGGACAGTGGATTATCTTGGTGATTTCTGTGATCAGTGTCCTTGGAGAGGTAAGCCCAAATATAATTTCCGCGTGATTAGGTTTCGAACTTTCAATCTGTCCTTATTTTGTAAAGTAAGGATAAGTAATTCGATATCTGACTTTTGAAATTTATAGATCCTCCAGTTCCTGTACAGAGGCAGAAAATACATCCAATCAATTGAAAATTACATTGACTTGGTTGGATACTTTCTTGCCATTTACCTTGTTGTCAGCCCCAATTCGTGCCAGAGAGAAACCGGAATTAGAACTGTAAGTAACCTGAACCAATTCGAGTCGAGTTTTTCATGATAAGATCACATTTACATTTTAAGCCTGAATTTGCATGAAGAAGTTTACAAAAATTTAAAAAGTTCCACCCAGTGGGATTTGAACTCAGAGCACTGACCATAATTGGATCTAAGGTTGAATGCTTATCCAGATAGGCCACAGAGGTCTGTGATACTTGTCAGACCTTTAACTGAAGTTTGTTTCATGCACCATTTCACATTTGAAAAATCATTAAAGCATGTCTGATGTAAATTCTGTCTTGAAATGTGAAATTTGATCTTATTATGAAAAACTCGAATGTGTTCTATTATACTCCTTAGTCGAGTTGGTTACCTTTCCACACTGTAGGCACTTAAACTTGCGTTCATTTTTTAGCTTCACTAATCGATAATGTTTAGTAACAAGTTCGCTGATAGTAAGGAGATCCGACTTACGTGGAGATATTTCAATAATTATGTTTATATAAAAAATTGACTTCACCAACTTTTTCCCAGAGATTTGAAATATCTCCATGTAGATCAGATCTCCTTACTATCAGAAATTATTATGTACCATCAAATAGTTGGTGCAAGTAATGGTTTCTTCCAGACACTTGAAACACTAAACAAAAAATTTTTAAAAAAACTTTCTCATTGACGACCATTATAAAACTTTGGTCAGAATTTCCTGAACTCCAAATAACACAGATTTTCTGGACTTTACTTCGGATGCTTATCACCCTAATTACCGCCATCGTACGTAGTACGACGGGAAGGTAATAGTTTCAGTTTGTCTGTCCACCAGGGGGGTACCCGAGCCAAGTCCAGGTCCAGGCGGGGGGCGGGTACTCGAGCCGGGGGGGTGGGGGTACCCGAGCTGGGGGGTACCCGAGACGGGGGTACCTGAGATGGAGGGACCTGTTATTGGGTACCTCCCCGGCTGGGGTACCCCCCGACAGGGATGGGGTACCCTCCACCCTGGGGGGGGGTAGGACAGCACGCGGCGGGCGGTATACCTCTTGCGTTTATTATTATTATTATTGCGTGTATTAGTTTGTCTTACCTGTGAAATAGTCTTTACAAATTGAGTTTTCTGCAGCAAAATAAAACTTGTATCCTTCTATTAATTGTCTGGTACACTCATTGTTTTTGGGGCATTCCGGTATGGGATCACCACATCCTCCGAACACATCCACGTTAATGTATTTGGACAGTTCAGCCATGTAGTCCTTTCTTTTACTTTGTGTTTTACAATGAGACACAATCCAGGTCATGAGTTTAGTTTTTTTGAGTAGAAGAGTAGCATTGGGTACACAATGATCACATGGACTCTCTCTACGCTCTGTGTAGAAATAAGGATTTGGTAAATCAGAGTCACTTCTGAAGGTTGAGGTCAGGTTGAAAAAGCCGGGTTCCGAAACTTTCTCTAAGAGATCCGAGACGGCCGGGGGACCTGGCGTTGTTAGTGACGGTGGGGCCCAAGTCGTTGGTGACCTGAAGGATACCACGCGCCATTGGCGACAGGACGGTGGGGCCTAGGTTTGCGAACGCTGGATGGGTCGATCTTGGAGTGCGTCGTTCCCGTAGGCGAGCAATTTGCTGGAATAGCATCTCCAACTC
>JBCAUG010723799.1:0-12398 GCA_038406175.1 Haplosyllis leylae
ATGTACAGCAGTAGCGGACCTGGTCGTTGGTGATTCCGTCAGGGTTATGGGAAACAGTGACGACCCTGCGATTATCGCTGGAGGCGACTCAGGATTCACTGGGTTTATTATCAGCTAATAAAAATCGATTGATGTTAAATCAGTTATTACTCAAATAAAATATTCTGAAATTTTCTTTGCAAAAGTTTTTTATTGTGTTTATCCCACAAATTTGTGCAAATCACGGAATATTCTCAACTACCTTTCTATTTTTTCTAATCTGGCAATATTCTATTTGACTTCAACATCCGCTGCAAATGGTCCAGTGTTCCTACGAAACAATGACCACATATTATGTGAAACCTGGATCCCGGCAGATGGCGATGTGTTAGCAACTGGAACATGTACAGCAGTAGCGGACCTGGTCGTTGGTGATTCCGTCAGGGTTATGGGAAACAGTGACGACCCTGCGATTATCGATGGAGGCGACTCAGGATTCACTGGGTTTATTATCAGCTAATAAAAACTGATTGATGTTAAATCAGTTATTACTCAAATAAAATATTCTGTAATTTTCTTTGCAAAAGTTTTTTATTGTGTTTATCCCACAAATTTGTGCAAATCGCGGAATATTCTCAACTACCTTTCTATTTGACTTTTATTTTCCTGACTTCACTAGTCATGTTGAAAGTTTCATTTTTAACTCAGGCCTCTTTATTTTAAATTTGCCACCAAACATGCCAACAACATGTCCTTGAGATAACTATGCATTACAAAATATTTTTCCATTTTAACAATTTCAAACTGGTAATCATTTCGGGCCGTATTAGAATAAGCCTTTTGCTACGTATTTCAATTGGCGTATCTTTCGAATTCTGTATAAATACAAAAAAAGACTTATGTGACAACATCAAGAGGAAAACAATACCAAATACACAGCGCAGAAATTGTGCATTGGCCACCAACCAATCAGTGGACTGCCGTGCTACAATCCTATTCACTATTAGTCTAAATTCTGCAGAGGTGTGAAAGAGGGGATTCAATTGGCCTGTATTCGGTGCCGGAATGCACAAGAAATCTCCTAATGACTAATGGTTAACACCAGAAGAGTCATTCAAGTTTTTCCTGATGAGATTCTGTAGAATTCTATAGAATTGAAAATGAAAATTAGTAAAAAAAGTGGTATTTGAACCCACTACCTCTTGCTTGAGAGTTAGAGGTGCTAGCAGGGCACTATAGAGACACATGTAACAGGGACAACATTTAAATGGATCCTAATTCATGCTTCAGTGATTTATCACATTCTATAGAATTCCATAGAATTCTACAGAATGCATCTTCATAAGGAAAAACTTGATTGTTGCTGAGAGAAATTTAAATGAGAAGAAATTGCAACCAACGTGAGATTATTGCAACTGGCAAGTTCTAATTGCGACTGTGTTTTTACTGGTTTTGGGTGTAAAACTCCATCAGACGGCAAGTATTATTAACTGTGGTATGTCATACATGTTTTCAGCCATGAATGTCATTATTTACTTTTGTGGCAGTCAAAACATCTGTCATGATGAAGGTTTGTTCTGGATTTCTTCTACTTCAAAATTAATCCTTCACTGTCTTCTGACGAAAAAGGAACAAAACTGAGTAGTTCCAAGTACAAAAAGGACACACATTTATTTCTTTTCCAAGCCAAAATATCTGTTGCTCAATCTTGCACACCATGGATGCATAATTTTTTCATTGCCAGTGACTCCGTTGTTGTTTCTATGATCTTTTTGAACTGGCATGCGATCACCATCCCGAGCATAAATATACTCTTATTTAGGTATCAACAGACTGTGCCAGAGTCTCACATGACGCTACTTGAGGTTTTCTGATGACAAAAAGTGCAAATAAGGTCATAGATCTATTTTTTATAGGACGAGTTCAAATTCAAACCCTCCCTCCACCAACTGCATCATTATTCATAAACAAAAGCCAAAATTCATTCGATATATGTGGTTTTCTCCGAACATTAAGCCTGTCAGTATCTGCTGGTACCGAGTGAGTACCGCTTGCTATCGTGTACAGTGCTTAAGGCTAATGGGAATGCATACACACAGACACTTTAATAAACTTTTGAATAAACTTTTGGAAATTCGTTTCCATTAATTTCAATTAATTCATCCGCTCGTTTTGATATATTTCAGAAGCATGTCGAACTGGGATTGGAAAAAAATATGTCACTCCAGGGATTTAGTAGCTTTGATTTGCGTATGGTTCGCTTCTCTCAAGCTGCGCAAATCATATCTCAAGAGTTTGAGCCTTGTTGCAAAGCTAATTCATCATACGAGTAAAAGATCCCAGAGTGATTGTTACGTCCCTGGATGTTTCTTAAATGTGTTTTGTCAGTCTGACTATTTTTCGAATAACATTACAAATCTATCTTCTTCTTCTTGTTTTTCGAAAATTAAATATGGACACCACAAAGCAAAATCAAACTATTATCTGTCTTTTATTTTTGTGCTGCGATTTTGGTTAATTCGTGACTTGTAGAGAGTTACCTTATTGATGGAAACGGGGTTGCTTCATGACTTTTTTGGGGAATTTTCCACGCGAGGTGAAAGATATTATTTTCGCCTGGAGGGGAGCACGTGAGGTGAGATTGAACCCATGCAAGGTGAGATTGAAATGAACCTCAGAAATGAACATCCGGAGGAGTGGAGAGTGAGTTAGGGCCAGATGGGGTGGGTGGGGAAGGGGATGGGACCAGAGTAGGGGTGGGAGGATGGGGTGCCAGACAGGAGAGATGGTGTACCAGACAGGGAAGATGGTGTACCAGATAGGGGAGATGGTGTACCAGATATGGGAGATGGTACACCAGATAGGTAGGGTGGTGTACCAGATAGAGGAGATGGGATACCTGGTAGGGGATGGTGTACCAGACAGGGGAGATGGTGTACCAGGTAGGGGATGGTGTACCAGACATGGAGATTTGTACCAGATAGGGAGATGGGATACCAGATATGGAGATGGGATACTGGATAGGACGATGGGGTGGTACTCCTATATTAACGAGTCACCAAAGTGGAATTCTCCACTCCTTGATTTTTACAATATGTATCGAAATTTGTTTCTGATTCATGAACAAAATTGTAGTTTGTTAATAGCGTTGCTGTGAGATCACTTTTGTGTATCTGAAAAGAGATAACATGACTTTTATCTTACAATTAGTTTCATTAATAGATTGGCACAGATTTCACTTGTTGACCAATTCCACTTCTTCTGCAAAAATCAACAGGCACAAGACTCTCATCAACCGTGTTCCGGGTAGATCAAACAAACTGCAACCATCAATTGCTTTCTCAATATGACTTCCGAAAGTCTTAATACTCGAATAAGGCAATAATCCAATGGACCAGTTTCTAATATTTATAGCACAAATAGTGCATTTTTAATGACCAAAATGTCCAGTGGTGTTTTGTGTTACTTAATTTACTTGATACAATTGTGAATGAAGTTGTTATAAAATACTGAAAGTGTTTCTTTTTTCCCCTCTTTATTGCAATAAATGGTCACGTCTTTCTTTTTGGTTTTATATCTTCTTTTCCAATTTCATATGGAAAGAAGTGTCCATTGTCTATCTGTCTTCTCCGTTGTGTACCAAGCCACAAAGCCATTCACTACCAAAATCAGTAGCGCACACTGCAATTTTTGTAATCCTTGGTCATTGGTTATGCACAGAACACATTTGTTAAGCAGCGGCAGAAACTTTGAAATCAATTCTTAACAATGAAGACAGCAAACTTTTTACATATTCTGAAAGTGTCTTTTTGGGTATATTAAATGCTTGCAATGCTATGAATTGACTAGAAGGTGCAATCATCCCCTTTTATTTACTGGCTCCATCATTCACTGATTTGTGCACCCTTGGTCTGTGCATTATGAATATATGCTCTGCAGCACAACTAACGAGGGGGTTTAACTATCTTCATTTTCGGGATGTGTAGGCTGAACACATTTTGGTATCATCTACTAGATTTACAAAGGAGTGAAAGTTTATAATCTTTGGGACAACGTGGCCGTTGGGGCCAGATGCGGAAGTCCGTTGAACACGTGACTTTTAAGTTCTATCAATTATTTACCCTCAGTCCACCATCATCACGGGTCGTATTCAGATTGGGATGCGGATCAAGGTGCCGGGCAATTTCTTCTTCCCTCATAACCAATGATAGAATATCATCAGGAAATATGGCACCTTGAGTTTTTCCACTTTTTCAAGTTTAATACAAATCTATCAGCTAATAATTTGCTGACCCATAGTCCATATTGGACCACTGGTCAGCATGCATGAGGAATATTGAGTCATTGGCCAAATACTCAACTATAAATTATCCTGCTTTCGGTTGAAAAAATATGTCAATTTTTTTTATTACCAAATATTAACTGATAGATTTGGATGAAACTTAAAAAAGTGAAAAAAACTCAAGGTGCCATTTTTCCTACTGATATTCTATTATTGGTCATCAGGTCATACACCTTCTGCCAGGCACTAGGGTCCGCATTCCATACTGAATACTACTCGTGACCATTCTCTTTTACATTGTCACCAATTTATCCTCAATTATCCGTTTCCCACTGAGCCATCGAGACCCTCAGCGAACTGTTGTCAATAAATTAAGGACTTCACTTGAAGACTAATTGGGTAACTAGCCCCTATTCAAGCACACTAATACAGCAGTGATCCTATTCTGAAATCTACAAAGACCTTGGAGCGGATGGACAGCTTTGGCTCGATCTTTTGAATTAAACAATTTATCTGCCTTGTAAGTTCATTACAATAGGAGATATCTCGACTACAAATCCAATACAATGGCAGGATATATCAATCAGTAATTGTTGCCCACCACTTACGTATGTCACATAAACACAGATGAGACAGATATACTAAGGTAATGGACGAAAATAGAAGAAGCAAAACAGGAAGTAGTTTTTAGCCACCTATATCTGTCTATACAGGTCAGGCACGGTTAATTCGAACTGATTCATTGGCAAGGTTTTACTTCAAAATAGGTGGAATTCGAATTAACAGTGCATTTTAGCATTAACTGATAAGACAGTGTGTAGTAAAAAACTTTGAATTAAGTGGAACTTCGTATTAACCGTGTTCGAATTAACCGTGTCCAACCTGTATCCTAATACTCTTAATTACAACATGCTCAAACTAATTATAAATTATATCTGAACATCTGGGACTAAATGGATAATAAACAAGAACTAGTGATGCATGTTCTGAAGACCAGTTCAAGTCTGGAAAATTATAAGTACCTGTGTGATGTAATGATGAAATCATTGCATTCCTAATCAACAAACTCTACATTCCAGTTTGAGTTTTGCATATTTTCATCATTCAATTTGTCTAATTGTTTATTAAGTAAGTGTTTACTAAACGTATGGTTGCATCTTATTTCAGGTCTTTCTCATAGACACTTCCTTGCAATTTCCTTCCTTTCCAAAGAAAATCAAAGAAATAGTAAGTAGATCTTCGCCTTTCTGAAACCACTGAACACCATTCCAAATAAGATTACAACACAAAGTGAATTAAAACAGTGCACCTGTGCCAATTAAGCACTTCCTTCTCTGGACAGCCAGTACATAATCTGGGCAGAGTTGTTTCGTGATTTTTACACAATGGTGATGGCTGAGTGCACAAAAAATTAGAAATAGAACAAAATCAGAATCGAACACAAGTCTCATCATGTAAATGAAAACGTCACTTGGTAAGCAAAGCACCAAGGTAAAATAATATATCAAATGAATGGGGGCACTAACATTGTAGAGTGTGAAATCCAGTATGGATAGAATTCAACAGTAAAAGTTTTAGACAGAAACTGGAAACCTCCCAATATGCACTTTACTTCAAAGAAACACAGTAAAATTTGCCGCATGTTTCTTGACTTTCATCAGCAAAAGTATAATATTTAGAAAAAAATTGTTCTTCATTAGGCATCTACTGGTCTTGAATAAATTACTAATGCCCTCTTTACTCAAAAGAGTCATTATTATTTTGGGAGACACCAAAGTTGATCAACCTTACGGTTTTCTCCATTGACATAGTAAACAAATATGAAGGAGTGAAGAACAAGGTTTGTTAAGAAAATGGCTGCTCTATCTAAACTAATGAGTAACACGCATCAAAAATATCCCAAACTTCAAATTTTCCATTATCACTTCGAAAATGAGTGGTTGCGAGGGACAAGCAATAATAATTCAAGATGGCCATGACACGGTGAAACCAAGATGGCGCCAAGGTCTCTTACTCCTTTTTTAAAAATTTCTGAGTCTTACAATGTTCATCCCTACATATATTAGCACCACGCCTATGTTTTATTCTGTCACCTCAAATATTAGTTCCTTGTGTTACTTCATATATGGCATATGCCACTCGATGACAAGGGGGTGAGCACTAGAATTCCGTTTGCGGCCCTATTCTTGGGTTCTGTGTCCATTTTCGTTGATAATTGTACCAAAAAGTCAGCAAAGCATTGCAGAAATAAAATAGAATTTCCTGAGAACAGTGACCGTACATTGTTCCAACAGTTTCTGTGGTGTTCTGACAACTGTCTGGTATTTTGTATTGCGAATATGTTCTCCACACAACAATCTGATGTTCACGCGATGAACGAAAATTGGAAACTTAACCAAATATTTCATCTGCAGATGTTGGATATTTTCGTGAATAAGACTAAATTGTAAGATCTGCTCAATACTGAAGTTCTAATGAAGGGGCACATAGTTTATTCCTTTGAAACCTGGGAGAAATTTCTGAATTTGACTGCTCGTATCAGGAAAATGATTCGGGTTGCTTTCACTTTTACAAGCGAAACAAAAGGCTTTATTATTGCGCAAAACTTACAGTTCTTCGTAAACTCCACGGACCCTCAAGTTCAAATAACATTTACATTACAAATATGAGTGGCTCAAGCTAATACACCTGTGACAAGTAAGTTCACTAGCTTCCAGGCTGGCTCAGGGACGCAGGCAAAAGCAAGTCATCAATATTCTTTATGTAACAGCACTGTAATCTCAATCAATCTTTATTTATAAAAGACACTCTCTGCAACTGAATATTAAAAGGCTGCATCCTTTCAGTTAGCTCTACGAAGTCTTTTTATGAGACAAATAGATATAAATAGCTCGGAGGGCTCCCTTTTTGAAAAGGGTATTTGGCTATCTTTTTCGATTTATTTCCAGATTTCTATGGAACTGTGCAATGTATTCCGCAAAATACAGTGAAGCATAATAACATAAAATCAATACTTCTTGGCAGGAAAGACACACTTTGTTATCAAAATTAATACTAACCTCGTATCTGAGCCTTTCAAAGGGAAGTACCTTCTCTTCAAAATAACTTTTTTTTTTAAGTTAAAGTATACTATTTTAGACAGAAGTACTTAGTGTGTACTGTCTCATCAGAAATAGGATGCAAGCAACAAGAAGTACAAGAAGCAAAAGGGTACTTTAGTTTTTAACGGACAAATAACATTTGGCACGTAAATGTGCCCAGAAGGAACTTATGGCTAACTAATGGTTAATTGCTGTCAAACGCGCTTCATGCCTTTTTTAACCAAGAACACTAGATCATCATATCTGGAATCTTAACAACGTGTCTTGACTGCATAGATCTAAATTGGGAAGGTTCGTTAAAATTATAGCAAGTACCCGAGAACAATTCACAGACTCAGCCTGCCATTATTGCTTATTAATCCTTGGTAACATAAATATGTGACCATGTCATTTATAAACGTTTTGTTTGTATCGCGATATAGGGATGACTCGGACTTGGAGCACTATGCATTATGCATGGGATGTGTACAGGTGGACGACCGACTGATCCATTTCCGATAACTTGTCATATGAGTTAAACGTCATATTAATTTTAAAAGACAAACTATCTTTCAAAGCCCCACAGTATTTCATAGTATTTCTTCCTAAAATGGATCTAATTGTACAACAGTTCCGTGAACATCTTGTTCCTGCTAAAATATCTTCTGTACCAAATCCCATATTCTTGTACTGATAAAGAAGGAATTGATAGATATTACGAACTTTAAAATATTTTTTTCATTCATTCACCCTGAGTACCATTAAGTATTTTTCAAAAGCAACTTATTCCACTGTTCAAACATGGCATTAACTATTTATAATTAATATCTCCCAATGCCAAATGCTCCGCATCATAAGTCTCGATGGTGCCTTTCGGGGAGATTAATTTCATCTATGATTGATCACACCTTGCAGTGAATAACCGATCATCTGGAATAACAAGGAGCTTCATACATATTTATCTGTTATAGACAGGGAGTGATGAATCGATGCTACAATATAGACTGTTGATTGATATTTACAGCGGAGGTCCTTTCAATCGTATCTGATCTAAAAGGTATTAGGCCGAATAATAAACATTTCCCTTTCATCCAATTTCAAAAGAAATGAAGTACATAATAAATATTGCTTCTGGGGAAATTGTACACTGATTGGTGCATACAAAGTACAGTTGAAAAAAGTTAATACAGAACATCCAGATACCTTTTGTGCAATGGTTGTACTGAAATAGTTGCAAAAAAGCGTGCTTGATACTTAATTTCTGAAATCTATATGCGAACATGTAGTGAGATTTTTGTTTTTATGTTTTTGCAAAGAAAATAAAAAGCACCCACAAAACTCATCCTGCGTGAAAGACTACACGTTCAGGACTATAAGTAATTCACATAAAACATAGTGTTAAGAGTAAAACCATCATTAAAAGTTTGCCAAAGGTTAAGAAAACTAAGTTTGGTGTGTTACTTCTGGGTCCGGATGAAGAGCCGGAAACATAGAGAAATAGTCTTCAGCAATATACAGATATGATCTCTTGCCGTTCATTCGATATTTCCCTGTGTTCAGTTTCTTTCATTTACCTAATTAGATGAAATAATTTTGAGCAGCTTGTTTTGAACCAAGGATCTTGAGATGTGAAGTCCAATGCTGAATGCTTTCATTCCATTCCGTCATGCTAATACGTAATGCTAATAACAACCACCCATCATCTTATACCTCTAGTTTTGCCTAATTTGTCTAATTATATCAAGAAGAAATTCTCCTTCCTTGTTACTTTTCTCTCTTTTTTTCTTGATGCTTGTGTTGTAACTTATTTTACCGCAGTGTGATAATTGCGATTTCCTTCCCCATCTCGTAATTTCAGTATATTTTCCTCACAAACCCCTTGGCATTCTCTATTAGACTTGAATTCATTATTTCTCCAAATTAAAGGTCTTACGTCTGCACTACTCTCGACTTTAATACATCAAACATACCCACGGGGCGGCTCAAGTAGGGGGTAATTTCTCTGAACATTCTGTGGTTGCTTCGAGCTCTCGTATTTCTAACCTCTACTGATTTAAATAACCAAATAGTTTTCATGTTTTATTAATTTCATATCATATTTATCATTTTCATATGATAACTAATTGCAAAATGCTGCAAGATTATATTATCAATAAACAAGCTGATCACCACGTCAATAGCTATTTTGTGAAGTTAAAAAAAGAATTCATGCTCAACTCCTTTTAAATTTGAAAAAATTTCAAAAAGTGTTGTCCCAAAACTACTACTATCAGGGCTTTGTTTCTTATTATCATAATTTTCCCTACCAACCTTCTTCTGTCCTATGCAAAACCAGCTTGTTGATTATACGTTTAACATTTGAATTTGTAAAGTGATTTATGATTGATTGCCACTAAAAACAATTGACAAGGACTTGTCATTGCCGGGGGAAGCTGGTTTATCCAGAGTGATGAATAGAGAGTTTACAAATGACTAAGATGTAAGAGAAGTCAAATCAGAAATAACAACCAAAAAGAACATTGTACCCATAATCTGGAATTCCGAATAAAATTATGGTAAGTGAAATGTCACTTATCTAGTCCGTAGAAATATTCAATTAAATAAATACTTTTGCACTTCCTATTGTCCTTGATTAAGATGTTTTAATGTTGTTGGCTCCTTTGGACAAAACTAAAAGACTAACAGAACAAACGAGGTTAAATTTACGCCAACAGCCCAAGATCAATGCTAGATTTGGGTTAAAAAGAGATAGCAAGTCGCAGACAGTCTTAGTGTTTGATGGTCTTTTCAAAAAATCCTTAATCTGGGCATCAATTACAAATATTTTTGAAGAGCCAAACAGTCATTATCACGACTTGTCGAAGTGACAAACGAATTGTCTGACCTGAAGGATGCATGGGTGTATGTCACCTGAAAGGCCAAAGGTCTTGAAGGTGACATGCTTCTATGCATCCTGAATAAAAGGTTTATTATATATGCAACTAATGTTGATCTTTCAAATAGATCTAGTTCAGCCATGTTTTGCCTTGCCTGATGCATCCGAGCAGCAACAAGATTTAGTTTTTAGATGATATGAATAGACCCCCCCCCCACACACACACACACAAACAGAGGTGACAAACAGTCTGTCAGCAGTGGGCCTCAACTGACAAAGTTTTATCGGGAGTGCATCAGCCAATGGGAAGTTGCGCCTGTTGCCACATATATAATAAACAACATTGTATCTGCAATTGCTAGCATTTGTTAGACAACCAGAGATCTCCCTACAATGGCCTTGCTTGACAATAGGTTTTGGTTCATTTTTCATTGATGACACAAAATTTTAAAATTAATCTTTTTTTTTTAAAAATTTTTGGGGGACATAAGTCCCTTTTGTGGGGTCACTGATACCCCTGTTTTGGACTTCTGGTGATGTCTGCCCTGGGTTTCAAAGCCAGGGTGGATGTCCAGCTTGCACGCTTTCTTGCCTGTGTGCTAGTCCTAGATTCACCTCTGGTGCAACACATGCCAACTGTATAGAGGTCAGCATGGCAGCTGTGCCTTTTTGATCCACATACCTTCGGACGTATCCACAAGCATTGGTGGAGGTTCGGGGCTGGAACCCAGGACCGTCCGTGCCGCAAGCACAGCGCTGTAAACCGTTCGGCCATCTTTATCATTGAACACATTTATGTCAGTTCTAAAATTGACCCAATTGTTTAGATTTCTAGTACATGAAAGGAAAGCATAAGTGAGTCAGAAAAAGGGACGCCTCGGGATAAATAAATTCCTCTCATAATAAGCCTTCTGAATTACGACATACGCGACATAGTGATTCACACTTGTTGAGGAAGGCACCTGTTTGCTCTCAACGCGTCACTTGTGAAATCTTCTCAGAAGCTCATAATGAGAACATTCCATCCTTTTTCACTAAGAAATACCAAACAGTCAAATTTGCTTGAGATGAAAACCAAATGTCACTCAGTTCAGAAACCATTTCAAGGTTTGGAAATGATGCCAAACAAAGTATCAGTATCAACTGACCCGTCTCTAATTCCTGCATTTATTTTGGAGTTGCTAACAAACTAACCACCTGAAAATAGAGCCTTGCTAACTTCTAAAAGTGTATCATATTTTCACAGATATTATACGCTGTATTATCGGTGATGAGGTATGCGATATCCCACTTACAGCTTCCATTGTTTATCGTGATTGATGCTGATTTGTTTCAATGCAACACTTTCTATCAAACAGAGAGACACTTACGATCCAATTTTTAATACAGAAATGGGTGTGGGAACACATGATTGATTTCAAAGAGAATGAATTTTTAATTAAAGCATTAAAAGCAAACGAAATTTTAATGTGGTGCATCTATCACCATCATGCTAGTGCAATCTGCTAATAAGGATTCATGGCACTTTCCCATCAGAATGGTTTTAAGATTTTAATCCATCGAAGTGATATTTAGCACTTACATTACAATGCACAGAAATGAATTACCAAGGGTAAATTAGGAAAATCGTGATGTTATTTTTAATTGTTTTGAAGAAAAAACAAAATAGACCTAAAGTTTAAGTCTGCATCGACAATGAAATAACTAAGTATGATCCAACAATATTTGATATTTAACATGGCGACGTAAGGTGTTTTTACAAAGACACTTATGTGGCACCTTTCACCAACTTTCACAAATTGGATGAATGTCCTGGTTTTTCTACAAATATCCGGGGTGTGTGTACTTGGCACAGCTTATTACTAAGATTGTGAGATAAAGATCTTTAGTTTTACCAAAGTATCATTTTCTACCTGTAAGTGAGACGTGTTAGCGTCAAACTTTGATTGTTCTAGACTTAAAATAATGTCAGCAAGAAGAAATCCCAACGACTTTGTTCATGAACTTCCCCGAAATTCAACGACTGTATTTTTTACCTGAATAAATGCTGGCTCGCTAAGAGTCAGCATAGTGGTTGAAATCGGGGGTCCATAACATTCTGGGAATACAGGTCGGGCACGGCTAAATCGAACACGGTTAATTCGAAGTTCCACTTAATTCGAAGTTTCAACCAAGTCTTGGA
>JBCAUG010723810.1:0-12398 GCA_038406175.1 Haplosyllis leylae
GTCTCATCTAAGTAAATTTCCTACAAATGTCTAGAAATATATAAATATAGAATATGTAACTAAATTCAAGTAAATTATCCACTGTAAATAATTAAATGTTGAATTTAAATACATGTAAATCCAATACAAAGTTGACAATATTGCCAACTTTGTGTGATACGGGAAAACTCGATTGACTCTTGTGACATATTAAATTGACTATGCAAACTTGTTACTTATGCTGAATGGCGACAAAGATCAAAAGCAAATTTTGCCTCCGCGTTCGCTTTTAATATTTAGTGTGAAAGAACCATTAACATAACCCGAAAGTTATAGCAAAATCGAATTATTTACTGGGTTCAAAAAATAAACTTGCCTTGAAGAGTCGAACAGAGAGGGTGAGAGAAAACGTTTCTCTCCATTATTCAATTTGTATCAGGCAGAAAATGTGTTTTTGAATAACAAAAATGTTTTTTAAAAGTGACTCGTAAAAATTCATTCTGTGGCCAAAAAGCCGTTTATTGTTTTTTCAAAATTATGTAGGTTTTTGTCAGCATTTTGAATGGGTAAATGTCAAAGTGTAAAGTAATGCACTGAAGCTGAAGAAAGTTGGAACACCATGTTAGGGAATTTATAACTTTATCAAAGCTATTAAAGAAGCATAGCTGTAGAAACTCGACGGGATTTCTGGAGGCTTCGTTGGTGATTTTAAATCTTTAAGTTGCACAATAATCTTACTTAATGGAGCGACATATCAATGTAGAATCTTATTGATATGAGTTTCTTATCAATGAAGATATTTTCCTTTGAATTCAACAAAACCACTTTTAGTCATACACAAGCACTGATGACTCAGAAAACATCAATAAAGTTAAATGAGCTGGATTATTATTGTTTAAAATCAGAAAAAAGTGCAAAAACAAAAGCACATAAACTTTACTTTAATTCGAGGTCCTGTCCGGGGATGAGGCGCCTCTTTTTTCAGATTCTTCTAATCAGATGAAAGAAATTTGCAAGACCGTTACCATGGTCACATCGGATTTCACTACATTTTTCCTGGAAAAATTCATAAATTCTCCAAGAGAAAATGAGTCTTGGCCTTGTGCACTTTCAGAAACATGAGAATCTTTAGAGACAGAAAAAATCAAGCATTGCTCGAATCTTTCTAATATAAAATGTAATTGTACAGTATTTTTTCAGAGACAAATCCATTATTTATTTATTTATACGTCCAAATGAAATTTAAAGTTTTGTGATGGTTCTCCTTAAGGTGATTTTTATGCTGGTTTGAACAGAAAATTCTGACTGTGGCTTTACAGTATAAAAAAGAAAGTCCTCCTGCGTGAACGCAAGAGGCATACCACCCGCCGCATAGCAAGTGCTCGCTCTGCTGTCCTATCCTGGGTGGGTGGGTACATCCCCCCAGCTGGACCTTGCTCGGGTACCCTCCTTCCCTTGGCCGGACCTGGCTCCGGTACCCCCCCCACCTGGCTTGGACTTGGCTTGGGTACACCCCCCCCGCTGGACCTGGCTTGGGTACCCCCCCCCAGCTGGACCTGGCTTGGGTACCCCCTGTGGACTGACACACACACACACACACACACACACACACACACACACACAAACATTACCTTCCTCTCGTACTACGTACGCGGGCGGTAAAAAAGAAACGATTCTCACAGATAATGGCACTTTTACTGAAAAGTCAGAAATTTGTTGAGCATCCTACAGAGTGCATATCCTAGAAAGGCTGATAGATCTATTAGTTGTTTGATGATGTTTTCTACTGTTCTCGACAGTCTTACCCTGAAGACAATGCCTCGCTGTCGCTAATAATCACTTAGTTACGTGTCAATGGTGTATGAAACGTCTCCATGGTGATGAGCTTGATAAGTGTTTGTAAGCTGCAGGCGAATATGGAATAAATACGACAAGGTCAAAGAGCAGGACACAATGTCTACAAACTTAATTTTACCATCCAACTAGTGCACTTAACTAAATCTTACTATCTAACATGTATGCTAATCTAAATCTTACCATCCAACTTGTACACTTACCTCAATCATAACATTTAACTTGTTCACTTACCTCAATTCAGCTTGTACACTTCTCTTGATCATACCCACTTTTCGCAATCTTACCATCCAACTTGTACACTTTTCTCAATCTTACCATCCAACTTGTACACTTATCTCAAACATACCATCCAACTTGTTCACTTTTCGCAATCTTACCATCCAACTTGAACACTTCTCTTGATCATACCATCCAACTTGTTCACTTTTCTCAATCTTACCATCCAACTTGTACACTTGCCTCAATTCAACTTGTACACTTATATCAAACACCACCCAACTTATATACTCTCTCAAACATACCATCCAACTTATACACTCTCTCAAACATACCATCCAACTTGTTCACTTCTCCCAATCATATCATCCAAATCTTGATATCCAATTTCTACACATGTCAAAAACTTACCATCCAACTTGTACACTTATTAAAATAGACGATCCAGCAGGCACTATCTTAATCCAGCTTGTACATCTGCCTACAACTTACCATCCAAAGTATAATATATCTAATGTATTCTGGCTGAGATTTCTCAATCCACACCCATAATGAAGTTATCAGAGGCAACTAGCCTTCGGCCATACTTTCTGTTTACTCTCCGCAAAGAAGAGAGATGTGAGGGATAAACATGTTGTCTAAAGTGCCCATTATTCTCTCAGTAACCACTAGATGTTCACCCAGCCGTAGGTAGGGGCTCGGAGGTGGAGGTGAGGCCCCATAGTTCTCATAGGGAGGGGGTCCCAGTTGCCACCAGATGTCTACCCATGTGGAGGTTGCGCTGTAACCCCCTCCCGATGCCCCGGCCCATTAAACCTGGTTTCCCTTCAAAACCCCCCTCTCTACAATAAAACTTCTCTTCTTGCAGAAATTACTCCAAATCCCAACCTCCAGGTTGCAATAAAATTTGGCTTCAAGTTTTTGTAGCAAACCTCCCTCCTAATCGTGTGTATAATGCCCCCACCCCTCTCACTGGTAGATATTTGGTGGCCAATCGAAGTTCTACGACACAACCCGCGGAAATGATGCCGTGTCGTGGTATTCTGCCACATAAAGGCGCAGTAGTATAGTGTAATAATCACGTCACTATGGTAACAAAAAAAAAAAAAAACACAGAAAAGAAACACATGGAAACGTCAAGGTGTAATAACACGATTAGCTCGTAAACCTTGTCGGTAATGGCGTCTAATTAGCTTAATTTTCCTAATTAGCTTAGTGCGAGACATGCGTCCATTTACTGAACACGGTAACTACCGCTAATTACACGTGTTACTATTCCTGTTACCAAGGGAACGGCCATTGTCATAGTAACTCAGCTAATAGCTAATGGTTCAGGTTGGAAGTCAAACAACAAAAGGTAAAAATACGTACATAGTTGATGGTTGGTTTTAAGCCAACTCAGTTATTCAAAGAGGAAGTGTTCTTATGGCCACCGTAGAGGATTTAGCTTGCCAAAGAAAGGTCAAAGTAACTGTATATGGTAAATCTTAGAAGATGAGCCAACAATCCCCCTCCCCCACCTCTCTCCCCAGTCCGACACATAGGGAATTTGGATTTTAGGCAGATTTGGACTCAGCATCAAAAGTTGAGAAGTCTAACTTAACTACCTCTCCCCCCCGGACGGACATAGGGAATTTGGAAAATATCTAACATTTGGTAATGTACGGAGGGGGGCATCTTGAGCACCTCGTTAGAAATAAGTGTGAAACAACAAAAGAGAAAGTGTATGTAATAAAACTTTTCAAATGATTTTATATAAAAATTAATTTACTAATCAAAGATAATTTTTTGAAAAGCAAAAAAAGTAAAAGGGATCCCAGAATAGCACAAAATTAATTAAACTAATATAAGTCAAACTTACAAAGCGACATGCTGCCACAAACCGCAACCCACACTTACTTGACACAAAAATATCTTCTATCTAAGCAAAACTAATGACCCTTACAAAAGGACTGTGATATTTTTAACACGAGAGTCTTTGATAGACTCAGCTTTAATTTTCTGTACAAAGGGAAGTGTAATGAAGGTTTCCTATCCGATATACTGCAGGAAACAGGAAACGCCTCTGCGCATGTCTGTCTGCAGTACCGTGAGGGTAATAAGGTCAAATACCTATTCACAGGATGGATCCTAGTTATCAAGGCTTGTGTTACGTGGTTTGTCAACTGAGAGACAGTTTTAGGATCAGGAACATCTCCCCCCAACTTGTACGTTGAAAGATTACTGATCAGGAAATGTTCAGTGTTCCATTGACCTAATTTGTAAGATGTGCATCATGAAGTATAGGATGAAACTTAATTTGTTCAAAACATCATGCACCCTCCCAGTGAATGTGAGGAATGAACACTGGGAAGTAGGAAATCATCCCCTCCTAGTGAATGTGAGGAATGAACACTGGGAAGTAGGAAATCATGCCCCTCCCAGTGAATGTGAGGAATGAACACTGGGAAGTAGGACATCACGCACCCTCCCAGTGAATGTGAGGAATGAACACTGGGAAGTAAGACATCATGCACCCTCCTAGTGAATGTGAGGAATGAACACTGGGAAGTAGGAAATCATGCCCCTCCTAGTGAATGTGAGGAATGAACACTGGGAAGTAGGACATCATGCACCCTCCTAGTGAATGTGAGGAATGAACACTGGGAAGTAGGACATTATGCACCCTCCCAGTAAATGTGAGGAATGAACACTGGGAAGTATGACTTCATGAACCCATGCTGTGAATCTGTGGAGAAAGTGTTGAGAAGAAATACATCGTGACATTTTATTGTTAAATTGCTGCTTTCGCCCGAGATGCTCCTCAGCCATTAGATAATCGTTTTAGATGTGACACTGCTTGCTGACACAAATGAGTTTTTCACGATAGGCGTTTGTCAGATTATCTGACAGATCTATGCACAAGGAAGAGCAAAAATAAAATTCATCAAAAATTGCCCCCAGTGGGGTTTGAAACCAGGACCTCCAGATCCTGAGACCAATGCTCTACCCCTGAGCTAGGGAGGAATCAGTTGGGCAGGAGATTTCTGAAGTGAGCTTCGTTTAGAACATGACTTTATAAAGGCCATGAAGATTCCGGCTGGCAACTGAATGTTGACTTAGCTCAGGGAATTTTTTTTTGCTCTTCCCAGTGCAAAGATCTGTCAGATAATCTGACAGAAACACCTATCGTGAAAAACTCAACTGGCTGTCTGTAGTAAGGAAAGATGCGTTCCTATTCACGAATCTTTCGGATATTATCCAATTAGGTTCCATCTCTTCGTTGTATTTTGATATTCTGGCCTTTTTTGTGAATCGGTGTGATAAATTTCATAACACAGGGGGCAGTCGTCTGTTTAGCACATGATTAAAGTACAATCATCATCTGATAAAAGAAATTGTTTGTGTGACATTATCTATTGATTATGTTGGAAGTGGTATCGAAATGATTACTCTGCTTTCCTCTTCCAAGCTTACGATCATTTTACATGGTTGAATTTTCATAACCAAGACTAGCACGTAGTTTAATGTGCGTTCTTTTAAATCCCTTTGATTCAGGGATCAACTGATTCATTTGAAGATGAGCACCCATGTAACATGCCACTAAGTATACACCCTGCAATTCTTGACGAATAGGATCCACTTCCACATGAAACCTTTCGCAGTGGCGGATCCAGGGTTTCTCAGAGGACAGGGCGCCAACCATACAGATAGGACGTCAACCTATTATTTTGTGCAATTATTCTCAAAAACTGTATGAAAATGAAAAAATTGGACGGGGCACTCGTCCCTAGTGCCCCCCCTCCCCTTGGATCCACCAATGTTTCGCGACTCCATTTCCTTTTGATTGACGTTTGTGCCATTTCAGCGGAAATTTTGTGACAAAATATTCCCGCATTTCTTCAGAAACATGAAGAACATAAATTTATTTTTTTTTTATTTATTGCACTTTCAAAACAAAAAGTTTCAATTTGTATTGAGAAAAGAAAGTGTTATTTGAAGTGGGGTAGAATTTCAACAAAGGAACTTCAGACAGAAAATTCTCGCAACTCTTCAAACAACTGAAACTGGGAATATTTGCGCACAGTTCTGTTTGGACGACATTCCTCCAAATGTAGATCAATGGAGTTTTTCTTAAATGTCGTTGTGGCACAGTAGTATCATCTCTGTCTCTTACACAGTAGATAGTGGGTTCCAATACAGCAATCTTTTTTATTTTAAAATGTTTCAGCAAATTCAGTGATAGTATTGAGGGGAAAACGAATTCTTTCTTCCACACAAACTTCAGAACTCTATATCACATCTTTATCACACAACATTTGGGCTAAAAGAGAGATCTGATAGGAAGTTTCTATCCGGGAAAGTCACAGTGGCGCCACCGGATGTTAGAATAGGTAGGAAGATCATTATTCCTTTTCAGGAATGTCAAGCCGACCTTAATCCACCGGTTTGACCTCAGCAAGCCGACCTATCTTATAATAACTATTTGACAATGCAGAACAGGTGTTGCCATAGAAACTGGGTTGATATGACACTTGCACAGCAGGTGTTCAAATATCATTAAAACTTTTGTTTCTTGTCCACGTCTCATTGCTGATCTTAGAAAACTGTTTTCTTACAACTCTCACTTGCATCGAGGATGCTCAGGGTTTGGTCATTGTTGTCCAGTAATATTCAGCCACAAAGACGGATACAAATCTCTACTGAAATATTTACAATTAATGTCTAATGTCTTGGTTACAATTAATTAAGTAATTAATTTACAATTAATATCTTAGTTATAGATATTAGTAAGCACATCGGAGCTACGTGGAGACATTTTAAGACCTAAAAATGAAAATTTTTCAGTAATACTTTAATGTGTGTTAGAAATCAAAAAGTCAAAGCAGCGTTGTCCATGTAACGTATTACTGATCCCCATTGTAATTGCATTGATTATGTTTTCAGTGATCTTCACACAAATCATTCCTTCACATTTAACCCAATCCGAAAAACTCAAAGTACGACATCGAAACTAGTGTTTCCCATTCCCTGCATTAAGTCATTAACCTATACAAACAGACTGACATTCCAAATATACGCGAATCACGGGTAATTCTTACGTACAACACCAGATGAGCGGATAGGGAATATGGATCCACACTACCTCAGGTATCCGCTGTATAAATCGCATAAAAATAGCTGTGTATTAAGGAGCAATTTGCCTAAGGAAAATAATAGTCAATTCTTTCTTCGAATGTCTTCTTGGTGATAACTGCTAATTGAAGGAACTGCCAACGTAAAAATCAAAACTATGACGTTGGTAATGAATATGACGTTGGTAATGTTCACAATGGTGGCATGTGTAATGATCACTAAATGGTGTCACCGAAAAACCAATCAGCTGATTGGACACAATATTATCGTGAAACTACCTGAATCTTTCAGGAAAAAGTTGCCTCCACTGGTCACAACACTGACTATCACTGGATCTAAGGTAGAATGCTTATCCAAATAGGCCAGAGAGGCATGTGCTACTTAGCAGACCTTAAAGTTTGTTTCATGCACCATTTCATATTTTGAAAAATCATTAAAGTATGTCTGATGACAATTCAAAACGAGTCAGCAACTATAGTGGTGCACGAACTGGGGAATATACAATGCTGCAGGTGTGTTAATAGATACATTACCAAATGTGGAAGTAAAAATGATAGCTGGATAAGTACCTGTTAAGTACAGTTAATATAATATGTTTTCCTTACTGCTAGTAATATCTCTCGCCAGATAGATACTACGCTAGTTACCATATTATTATCGGATTTTATCATGATTCACTGAATTCAATGAAATTCACTTCAGAATTACGGATGTATCCGATACTCCATTCAACCTTAGGTGGGCGCTGTATTTAAACCCAGAATTATCTGGCAATATCTCCAGGGCGTAAATCTTTATCAATCAAAGAACATCATTGGTATTAACCTCGCAGATCCGGAGATAAAACACCGTTAACCGTAGGTAATCTCCGGATAATCCTTAGTTAATCCTTAGATAATCCTTTATCTGATTGATTCTAAATAAATCATGTACATAAATATATGAATAGCTTCAGGATGTACCCGTCCTCATCATAGAATAAAGCTCTGTTTACACTTAACGTCTGTGTTTATGTCAAAGTCAACATTTGCGTCAAGTTTTGTATTGAGTGAATGGTGATACAAATGCACATGCAAAGAATAGGTTCAAACCCATTCTCTGCATCAATGTTTGCGTCACCATTAACACAATGTTAAAGTTGACGCAAACGCAGACGTTAAGTGTAAACAAACCATAACAGAATATAATAAAAACTCTGCGTGTTCGTCTCTCGTTCATCAGGTAGAGGCGGAAGTGAAAGGATCCATAAATGTCCCTTATGGAATTTGCAATGCAGCTCGTCCAGGCATGACAGCTCAATCGAGTTTTTCCTTGTGAAGATACATTCTATAGAATTCTTCATCACTGAAGCATGAATTGGAATCAATTTAAATGTTTTCTACAAAATTTCATTGAGAAAAACTCTAATGCTGTCATTATTAACATGTTTGGGCCTAAAACATGATTCCAATAAGACAGCCTCCCATTCACATTACAAGGCAATGCTGAAAATGACCCCTATTCCTATTCTATCTTTTAGGGTCTGGTGGTTGGTTCACCTCTGACCCATACGCCCCATCTCTGATCAGCCCCGCTGGGTCCAGGGACCTGACCCCCAACAAGACAATAGAATCCTCGCACAGAATGACAGACACCAGTAAAAACATTACCTTCCATCGTAGTTGTTAAAACTAGCATTGTGTGTGTGTGGGCTGATTTCTTCTGCTGATGCGAGGTTGAATTGCTGGTGTGTGTCTGTGTGTTTGTGTGTCTGTGTGTTTGTGTGTCTGTGTATTTGTATGTCTGTGTCGGTGTCCTTGGTGACGAAACTCGGATGACATTAACATGTCAAGGTTTGTTACCTTTAATGCAAGTTTGAGGTTATTACCTCGGGCAAGGAATGTTTCTCAATGTGTATCTAAATTCAAAGCCGGTGCTGCAAAATGACAACTAGAAAGTAGCAAAGGGTCTCTTGCTTCTGGCAACAAAATCCATCCCTGGTGCTGCTCAATAGAATTACAAAGGCATAAAATCCAAACAAAATTTGCCTTCTGGAACCTCATTAAGTAGTGTAAACCAGGTTAATATGGTCAGGTGTCCCAGTCAAGGTCATTCTCTATTCAGTCCTTAATCCAGTTGAACCAAATCCACTTTTTACCTGTTGATTGAGGTAATTTCATCAGTAAACTATTATTATCACCACAGGCAACATGGCGTCCAAACAAGCTAATTCTGGTTTTTCAGATAATTCATCTCTTTATGTCTTGCTATGGAATATGGCTGGAGGCAGCTCTAGTTTTTCAATGAGCCCTACTTCTAATTTCCTTAGACGAAAAGTTATTATCTTTGATCGTTGATAAATTTAGATATTTTTCCAAGGGCAAAGTTAAAAAATAACAGGAAGCCATTACAGAAATTAAGAAGAAGGGGTGGGTGGGTGGGATGGAATGGTTGCGCGCGGCAGATTCATTACACACCTGATATTCAAACGTTATTACTGATAAATTATCCTTATAATTGAAGTAATCGACAGAAATTGTGAGAAACTGGGGCCCTGTTTTGGACTTCTGGTGAAGTCTTCAACAGCCCTCGGTTTCAAAGCCAGGGTGGATCACTTTGTATGCTTTCTCGCTTGTGTGATCCCCAGATTCACCTCTGGTGCGACACCTGCTGACTGTATAGAGGTCAGCATGGCAGCCAAACCTTTTCGATCCACATACCTGTTGACGTGTGCGCACAAGCATTGGTGGAGGTTCGACGCTCGAACTCACGACCGTCTGTACGGTGAGCACAGAGCTGCAATATCTTGTTAAAACCGAAAACAAAGGCTCATCTGACTTGTGAAATAACATATGCAATAGATATAATATTACCCATCATTTTCCTATTTTGTGTTAGATTCATTTAATTAGATGAATTAGTTGAATTTCACTGGAACCAGCCAAACATGACTGAAAGATTTCCTGTATCCCCTACTCACAGTTGGCTGTTTGGTCTAATAGTTATTACTCCTAATTGATGATCAGTAGGTTGTTACTTTGAAAATAGGAAGTTTTGTTTTTGAACAAGAAAGGTCTGGTCTAATTGTCTATCAAATGGAATTTGATAAGACTAGGTGGTCCTGCTCATGGAATAGTGCCAAAAACTGTACACAAAACTCTGCCAGGGCCACTTTTTCTGCCTGTATTAAAATGATCCCTATGCAATTATTTTCAGTCAGATCTCTCCCAAAATTACCAGAAAGGTAGTTTAATAGTTCCTCTATTTAGATTAATGTCACATTGTCAATTGTCCAATATTTCTGGTCAAAGTGATGTGAGTGATAATATGCATTTTTTACCACTTCTGAAAATGCAGAACTCTCCTTTTTGGAGGTAATTTTGTAGAACTCAAATTTGGTTATTCCATAAATAGTTTCATAAAAAAAATTCTTAATAAAAATAAAAGATCTTGATCTTGCCCATTTGATAGACAGGTTGCCAATACTTCGGTTGCTTTATTAGTCTAATTTTTAATCAAAAGTAGGAAAAACTCAGCTATTTATAGGATATGTGTGGATTTTCTTCAGTTCACCACAGGGAGGTACAATCGTTCAAGTATCAGGTGCGCCTCTGTATTGTGATTGACGGCTGCAAATAATCAGCCTCTCCGATCCTAAATGTTCAGTACAATTCTGTCCACACAATCTACATGAACTAGCCAATCAGTTCTATTGGCTCTGACAACACGTCAGTTTTGATGAATAGAGCTTTATGTTAACTTGACGCTAATTGGTTAAGCAGAATTAACACTATTTTCAGTTTAGCCAATGATCTTCGTTTTTGCACTTTCCTTTCGCTCTTTCGCTTTCTTCTTTTTTCAAGTGTTAGCTCTGCAGTAGATAACTAAAATATAATATTAGGTTGTGAAAAAATTTCACCAGGTGGCTCGTTTGCTCCCTGAGGGTGAAGGGCGCGAAGGGGAGAGAAGCGCATTATATACTAGGTTTTAGGATCCCCACCATCTGCGGCAACAAAGAGTTCGATTACAACACATATAGTGGTTAGGTGTCCCCGCCACCTGCAAATAGAACCGTCATCCCTATGTACAGTCACTAAGCGACAAAAAGCCTTCTTAGGTTCCCACAACATGACCAGAATTTCGGGGCAAAAACCGTCAATCAACCACTAAGGTGACTCTAACGAGCCACCAATGAAATCCAAGCAAAAAAGGAATTGTCGAAAATCCATTGCACAGGGTGAATTTTGATTAATGAACGTAATTTGAATGTATTAAATGAAACGGTACAAGTTTTTAAATGATTGAAAATTCCCTTCATTCATAGAAATTTTAATAAAATGGAGAATGTGTCAAGGTGATACTTTGCTTTTTCAAAACAAATCAAAACAGCTGTTAAGTTCAATACAATTACAACTCCATCTGCAGAAGTATGGATGTCTTCAGGTCCAAAACACCACAAACAAATAGAAGCAACAGTAATAATTCATTTGAGTTTTTCACGATATGTGTTTCTGTCAGATTATCTGACAGATCTTTGCACAGGGAAGAGACCAATGTTCTACCCCTGAGCTAAGTCACTATTTGGTTGGCCCAAATCTTCATGGCCTTTATAAAGTCATGCTCTATTGATTCTATAAATGAACAAAGTCCAACATGTGAAGTGGTGCATGAAACAAAGCTTACTTCAGAAATCTCCTGCCCAATAGATTCCTCCCTACCTCAGGGGTAGAGCATTGGTCTCAGGATCCAGAGGTCCTGATTTCAAACCCCACTGGGGGCAATTTTCGACGATTTTTTTGGCTCTTCCCTGTGCAAAGATCTGTCAGATAATCTGACAGAAAAGCCTATCGCGAAAAACTCAAATAAGACACGAAGCGAGTGGTTTGTTGCCGGCTTTATTTTCCAGACGGTGTCTGAACCCCAATACTAACCGAACTCGACACCTCGTAATTACAGTTAAAGGTCAAACGATAAGTAATGGTGACTCCCGTCTATCTACACACAGTGGATGAAGGGTGCTTACTGACGACACAGGGATGATGCGGGGTCCTTACTGACGACACGGGGATGATGCGGGGTCCTTACTGACGACACGGGGATGATGCAAGGTGCTTACTGACGACACAGGGATGCTCTGACATGTTTCATAATTTTTCCCAAAAAACAATTACCAACTATGTGTTATCTTATGAACCGGGTCCTATAACGGTCATAAGGCAATTTCTCCCTATCCGTGTAACTACTTCTTTGTG
>JBCAUG010723821.1:0-12396 GCA_038406175.1 Haplosyllis leylae
CGTGACGCAACTACCTTAGATGGATAGTGGGGTAAGTACTTAATACTCTTACATAACCTGTATTTATTTGGATAAGGACAGGGAAAATTACAGGGATTTTAAAAAAGTGACCCGGACTTGGAACACCCTCTCTAATAAAGATTAACAAATCGACCTAACTGAAATATTTACTAGTAGTTAACAGACACAGACTAATTGTCACCAAACAGGGTCAGTTCACGAGGTATCGATCAGCTGTTCAGTATTCTAGTTGTAGCAGTACTTTATCGATTTAACTACAGAGAGATATATTACCCATTCCTCGTTAGCACATCTCCGACTATTTGTAGGACAATTGGATGAAAGGAAATATTTCATTCATTTATACTGGCCACTTGCCACAGACCCATGCAGGTGAACTTCTAAATAATCATTTCGCGGGCTCACAAGGAGCTACCATGTAAACTTCCATCGAAATCAGGTTGTTGTCGGTAGAATTCGCAGCTGTATTTGCCATAGGATACACGTTTTCGAACTGAGCTGTATTTCCTTGCGGGAACTAGGGATGAGAAATGTGAGGATGAATTATTGATCAATAAACATATTAATGAAATAATAATATGCATTAAATGATACATTATTCTCTTAATGCAATCACTGCTAAATTGATAAAAACAAACAACAACACACACTCCATTGTATTCAGAACATGAACAGGTCTGTGTAATTTATAAAACAAATAGACCTAAAATATGTATTATGTATTAAAATATGTATTATGTATTAAATATTTATCTAGCTTATTGAACAACTACGCAATGTCAAGTGATGCGTCATACACATAGTATCTGTGTAAAAAATTCTGATCTCCCGAGTACGAAAATTGATTTAAAGCCATTTTTCTGGTTCGTGTACTTTTAATATGAGACGAATGAAATTACTTTTTTTCATTTTGAGAAAGAATGGATGAAGTACGTCGAAAACAGAGATGATCGCTTCAATAAGATCTAAGTCTTATTTGGGGAGCGAATGACTGTGCTTGTTGTTGACGAGATGACTAAGACCAAAATTTGGTTAAATGTTTTGGGGTAAACGGCGCAAGTCTGGGAATCATGGGCCTGCTCTGCAGAACCCGAATACGGGTTTCTGAAAATGCTTCCTGCGTTTTCTCAATTAAAAAATTCCGTTCTTGTGGCACATTTCAAAGTGTCAGATAGACTGATATTGACGTTTCTATGTGATACCAGTCTCGTGCCATTGAAGAAGTCACAGGTACATGTATCAAGGATAGTTTCTTTCTTTCTCAGAAATAACGACATGCAATGACTTCAAGTTAGCAAAAGGTATATTCTTGGCAAGATACCATTTTAGATAGAGGTTATTCAAAGGGAAGCAAACTGAATCTCCACATGAGGAAACAAACCATCCACAATCAACGCTGAAGCATCAGAAAACCCGACCACTGAATCATTGATTGCTCTTGCTTCCTTTGACAGGATTATTAGGGGAATTATGAATCTCATTTATCAAGTTCAAGGGGTTAAATAGGAGGAAGTCTCGACTGCCTTGGTCTGAATTCTGGACGACATCCATACTGTTACCTTGTAGCATTAACCTTACATTTTGCCTGGGAACTCAGTTCAATACACAACGAATGAGAAAACTTCGTGTGAATTTCCAAGGAGGTCAAACCTTTTGATGCCCATAAAAAACACCAAAATTTTATGTGGGTAGTTTAGGACGCTTTAATGCAACTGCTGTTGATAAGTTATAAGAATTAATCCTCCTGTAAGCTTAATGAACAGTATCCCATTATGGTCGATGAAGTAATGCAAATAGTTTGAAGTAACACTTTCAATTTTTAAACATGGAGTTCAAACACATCTCAAAGGGCAATTCGATATTTTTCGCATCAGCTGTGTTTTACGAATTTATCACATGAATCGTGTCAAATATTTCACACCTTTTGGAAACATTATAATTTGATACAAAGTTTACTTTTCCTGTACTTAACAAACTTTCGCTGTAAAGAAACCAGGCGGTGAAAAAGTTAATCTCAAACAAATTAGCCTCATAATGATAAAAAGCATAACCAAAAAGCTACAATAATAGTGTTTTGATTCTCAAAAGGATCAAATTATGTTGAGAAAACATTTGTGACACTTGCCCAAATAACAAAACATCGCCAGTGTGTGTACAATATCAAATATTAAACATGTAAATGTTTGTACAATGCACCGAAAAGTGAAATTACATGATCAATGTCGAGATCTATTGTGCATCGTAATTCGTATTGAGGCTTAAATTGTTCCCATTATTTTTAATGGAATTAAATCAAATGATCAGTTTGCTATATGATATCAAATGAACCAAAGTTTTTTTGAATGATAGGCTTACATTTATCCGGAATATTTATTTTTTTATCCCGATGGATGATGATGCTATTGTATGATTCTATTTATATCCTGTCACAATTTTCCAGAGTCGTACAAGCTAGCAAATTAAAAGGAGAGTCTTGCTCATTGCGCTCTTGCATATTTGTTGTAAAATTAAGCGACATGTAAACAAGTATAAATTTTTGATTCCCATCACAATGAAAGTCTGACAAAGGTATGTTTCCTCTTCGTTGTTCTGAGCAATAACAGTATGACAGAGGATTACAGAGTTAAATGCAGATTTCTGACATAATGTATGACATATAAACCCGAGCACCGCACCTGTGGCGACTGTTGTTTGGCAAGTCAAGGCAGTGCAGACACTCGTCAACAACTTTACCTTGGCGCGATGCTATTCCTGTCTTCGTGCTATTAAATGACGAAACGTAAATACTTTTGCGGGCCATCAGTCGTTAATTACTTTGTGAAACAATGCACACCTGTATGACTAACGTCCCTGCAGACTTAGTGATACTAAGTTACGCACACATGTGTCCTTTGAAATACTAGATTGTTTGTCGGGAAGGAAAATGTGTCGTGAAAGTAGTAAGCTCTCCACCCATCAAAATAAATTAGGTAAGTTGCTCTTGAAGTATAAACCCGAGGAAGGTTTTGCATTGACCGCTCTTTCTGTGGGTTTGGGTTCAATCCGTATCGAAAACCAACGAGACTGTACATAATGAAATATCATTCCAACACTCAACAACGCCTTGCAAAAGACGACGTACATAATCACACTGGAAAACAGGAAGTCATTAGAAAGAATGTTCATTGAGGTGAATAAAGACATAAAAACGGACTTGTTCCATCCAGCCCACTTCCTGTAATTGCATCTTTGACAAGCTCAGTGACAGAACTAAAGTCTGCCAAAATACACGAATTCCACACTTTCCAAGTTTGTCTTTTCAACTTGCTTTTTTAAACACTTGTCTCAGGACAGGTTCAGTTTTATACGGAATATCAAGGTGTTGTTGTTTAAAATACTTAAATATTTTAACCAGTGTCGTGTATTCTACTGTCATGTTCACAGCTTTATAAACACAAAATGCCTTGCAAAGTGAACCTGGCAATACAATCAGAGCCGTCTGAAAGAGCCTGGTGCTATTTCAAATACCATTCAGCACTTGATCACATTAGGTCTGCGGACCCAGCCAGATGCAATCTTTGTAATCTATTTGAATGTCCAAAACCGAAATGTAAATTCTCTTCTTGACTCTTCAATTCGCTGACCAAATTGATGTCCACTGAGAAATCACTTGAATGCATCTGTATTTCCATTTCAGATGTTTTACATGCAGATCTATCTATCTATCTATCTATCTATCTATCTATCTATCTATCTATCTATCTATCTATCTATCTATCTATCTATCTATCTGTCTGTCTGTCTGTCTGTCTGTGTCTGTCTGGAATGCTTTGCAGGCGAAAAACTGTTCTTCATATAACGTATCATTCATGGCAATAACAAACAGAGAAAGATTGCCAGGAAACAAAAAAGGTAATGTTTTTCCACGTAACAATTTTTCTGACTGAGCTGAAATTACCTTTTGTGCAAAAACAAAGAAACAAAGTAAGAAAGGGCGGGCAAAGAAGCTCACACAACCGGTCGCATACATTTACTTGTAATAAACCGATCCAGGTCCCATTCCTTTGCTATAATCCAATTAATATACGTGGATACACATCAAAGACAGGATCAGTATCATAATGTCAAGCAGAAAATTATCATGGATATCCATATCCTTGTAAATAGTACAAAACAAATGGAACTTAGAAGGTTTGAATAGAGCTCACTACAGCACAAACATGCAATATGTTGATGATAAGGATAACCTGAGCAGTTCATGAATAGACTAGGAAAATTCCAGATAACGGATATGTCCAATGAATTATATTAATTATATTATATAATTATATATAATTATATTATATCTTCTAATTTTTTGCTCATGGTCAAAGTACATCCTTCGATTTTTTTCCTGGTAAAGTAAGGCATTGTGATCTATATTTTCAAATTAACTAGTTTCTCTACTGATCAGACCGAAAATACTTGGGTCCTGAGTTCAATGTGCACACAGTAGAGTTTTCACTAAATGATTTTAACTGAAATCAGTGAATTTAGTGAATCATGATAACATCCAAAAATGCTATGATTGCCAGGGTTATTACTTAACTGGCAACAAATACATTAAAAGTGGTGGCAATACAAAAGTATATTTCTATTCCTACCTATCTATTGCCACAGACTTCAGCGATATCAATCCAAATTTAGTGTGTGACAAATTCATTCTGCCAGAACGTCTCGGAATGTATCAATTTATGTACAGCTGGTAACCACAACACTTTTGGATTTTGTCTCGATTTACTGAATTCAGTGAAAGTCCGGGAAAACTCAAATGATACTCTTAAGAATTTTACTTCAATGTATTTGAACCACTCGTGGCTACGAGTTTGCTCAAGAGTAAAAGAATATGCCGCCCCAGTTGGGGTATGAGCTGATTTTCAGAGTTCATCCAATTCTTTGCTGAAGTTAAAGTAATTGTAAAGTGCAGTAAATGTGATTGACAGAAAGGGATACTTAAAATTTAAATACTTTAATGTTAGTTATTCCAACCAGCTAGTTGCATAGGTATCGTCCTACTTGGTGATCTGAGACAGGTAATGATACAAAATGCTCAGCTAAAACTATTCATAAATATACAAATTGAAAATAAGATCTTGAAGTGTCGTTAGAGTTAACCTAAGTATACACATGGTGGACAGAATCATTCTGTAAAATTTTAATTCTTTAAAATCATGCGTAGACATGCCTGTGGCGTAAGTCGAACACACCTGTGGTTTATCCAGGAACAAGCCGGAGAGATGGCGGGCTGATTGCCACTTTTCTGCATGAAATACAACATAGAGACATTCAGCTTTGAAGTCTTTTCATCCGCAATAACCAGATTGTGTTGATATTATGAAGAAATCAATCACGGGTCATGAGTCCACCATAGTCTCCTCCTCCAATATTTATGTTTTGGCTGGATACTTGACACCAGTTTGCTGGGAGAGGGGTGGGGTGAAATGCTATATTTTGATGTCAAAGCGTTTCAAGCAAGATTTTCGTTCTGAAAATATCAATGAATGTCAGCTTAGAATTCCTCAACTATCCTGTTGTACTTTTGGTATTTTGAAATACAAATTTTTCTCTACTTTCGTTTCGAACATTTTTGATAGAATTTCCATTGGTAGGGAATTTTATTTTATGGTCAGGAATATCAGCTAATCATCTACCATGCCTTCAACGTCAAGAAATTTACTTCTGTCCCCATGTTAAAAGTGCAAAAGTGAAAAGATGTAGAAGTAATTGCATAATGACTTACTGAGATTTACTTCACATGATCAAGTGATTCCTATTTTACTCAACTTTCACGTTTAGATCTAATGTAGGCCAAAATATATTCCAATGAAGTCAAATTACCGTGCCTACGAGCCTGCAACTGGTCAATTTATAAATTGCATCAACTGTAATCTTCGAAAAAGTAGGTATGGAGAGACAGATAACAGGAAGTTCCCCTTCCTGATATGGAACATGTAAACTTATCTAAGCATAAATAATCTAAGGAGACAACATAGACAACGAAATCATTGGGTCGATTGCCCTTCATTTATTATTCTCTGTAACCACGGTTTATGAGTGGTACTCATGTGTAGTCTATGTCTGTGAATGAAACTGCACATTGTAGTTATGATTTGAAGCATTTCGACTTATCCTGGTGTCTTGTATCGAAGTCATTTTTACTTCGATTAAAACAACTTCCTGTCTGGACTGCATGGTAAAATGTGCTATGCTAATTTTATTAATTGTTTCACACAATTAAAAGGGGACAGTGGGAAATCAACCAAAATTCTTGTGTGACCCCAAATTCAAAACTACTCCTTTTTACATAATGAAGCCTTTTACATTGCGTACAAAGCGCTCGTGGTAATGACGTTTCCATTTCTTTAGCAAGAGGCAATTTCAATACAAAACATCATTATCGTTCACAAAACGGCTTAAACCTGAATTTATGCTGCCTCTTTATGCCTTTGTATCTCCTTCTATGGGTTTTCAATACAATTCCACCATTTACCTCAAATCATATCATTTTCACCCTGAACAGTCGCAGTTCAGTTACGACATTAAACTACTTTAATTTGATCATCTTACCCATTTCTGAATAAAATTGATGTTCGTCTTTTGTCGGACACGCCAACAAATGAAATAAAATACTCTTCCCGATTTCTCCACTTTATTTGAACTGAGATTGATTATGTCCAGGTCACCGTGTATGTGGAACGCACATAGCCATAAACATTTATGCTTCACTAATTAAGACAACGAGGAAACGTGTTCAGTTTGGTCATCAGTATTTATATCTGGTTTTATACCCTGCTCACCTTTTTGGAGTTATCATACGTAATTGATAATGGGGCAGGAATGTATTGAGTGCGTTACAAGGATAAAAATATGCGCATTGATCGCATCCATTTCACATTATACAAAGTAAATGTTTATTTATTGCTTGTAGTCCGATTTATTACATCAGAATTCTAATACATTTTGTGATTATGTTCTGCACTTGGTTTAATTTGATGTGATGTAAATAGGCGAACCACATTTTGAAATTAATGCTGCCAACAGATCTGTGAAAAGCCCATTAATGGACGCGAACGGTCAACTTTAGATGGAAACATAATTATTTTTGTTATTTGACGCTGTAATAATTTAATCGAAAATTTTAATGATAATTTAATTGAGATGACGTTTCCCATTATTTATTCTAAATTATTATCTCCAATTATAGAATCCGACAAATTTTGTTAATTTTATAAGTCAAACAAGTATTAGTGTGAATAGTTATAAATGTGTTGGATAAAACGAAGCTTTCTTTTGCCTTTTATCCATTTCTTTGACGTTTCTTCTCTTCATTTTTCTCGTACCAAACGGATTGGGGGGATTAGGAGACAGTGGAAGGAAATGAATGTACCTCAAGAGACATAAATCTCACTCAGCGTTCAGCTTCGTGTCTCGTGAACAATAGTCTAATGACTCTTCATCTTGCGCACACACACGTTAAAATGTCACAGAGGGATATACTTTAGGTTTACTACAATTCTGGTAAAATCTAACTTCCAACTAGTTGGCCGAAATAGTGTGCAGTGATCCAGAATCGGTTAAATATTTAGTACAACTCAATTGATAAGCAACTGAGTTCAAAATAGAGCTTGCCATTACCGGATATCACATCGCTCGCGTGTTTCTTTTCCAAAGCAAACCTGTCTTCAATCGATGAACACACGCACCGCGGTGTCGGGACAAAGTGTATCTGTCCCGAAAGTGATTTTTGAAACCTTTGATAAATTTTCCTCTTGCTGTATGACAAGGAAATCACTTGATAAAGAAACCAGGCGAAGTAATAGGGATTGTATTGATATCAGAGAGTTCGTATTGATCGGATGGTGTGAGGCCATCAAAGCTGCTTGTTACGGTGTCAATATCAGTTTTCCGTCTCAATGATAACATACCTCATTCGCAGGAACAGAGAGTATAAGATTTGGATTTCTCTTTTACGAAGCTTTCGAAATACAATCAAAATACTTTACATTTCATAGAATTTGCACCACATATTTTAGATCTAAAATTTCTTCAACTATCAAAGCACTCGGCTTTTTTAGTCATCTTTGGATGGGGACCCGTGTTGGACGTGACTGGAATTGGTCAGGTAGCAATCTGTGGAGAATCAGAATGAAAAACGTTTTTCAGGCTTTTCCAGTCACAATATTTCAGGTCCTTTTAAAATTATATCACAATGTTTAAAAATACTCATGTAATCACAATTTAAGGAAAAAACACCTAGTTTTTTCATCCATTTAGATAGGCACTTTGGTGCTAATCTGATTGCGAGTTACTCCCGTTACATTGTTGTTTTAATAAAGGAACATCAAGATTTTATGTCGGCCAAATGTGATCAGGCGAAGGATACAAGAGAAACCAAATGTGACAGCAGCTGTAAAAGACAAGGCATTCAGTCTTTATCATTTCTTTGCATGTGAGAACAGAGCACTAGACATGCAAGAAGACCTTTCCCTATTAACCCACACTGAGGGTGATGTCAGGAAAGGACAATAAAACTAATATATAGAGTGATAAAACCTGCGCTTTTCGTTGACATTTCATCTGCTGTGTTGGCAGAACAATAATTACCTTATCTGCTGTCCATCCCCTCCCTAAATGAGACAAAATCTACCTAAATATAATTATGACACAGACATTTAAACGTGCTGCTTCAATCATCTTTTCTGACGCACTTTTTCAGAAACTTTTTGGGTGAGCTGTGATTTCATTTAATCACATGAAACGACAAAATCTGTTTTAATCCACTATGTCAGAAATTCGAGTCCCATCAGAGCTAATGATGATGCATGTGAGAAATGAAATCATTTTGTCTGAAAAAGTCACTGATATTGCGTCAGACTCAGCGATTCTGCCAAAGCTTACATCAATTCCCTCACAACTATGTCTATGGCTGCTTTACTCCATTCAAATATTTACAATACCACAATTATTAAAAAGTTTACATGGATTAAAAATAATTGGGATAAATTATTGCGTGATGCAAAACAAGGTTAAAGATCTATCATAATCTTTCGAACAATTCCTGTGATGATGGGAAATGATAATAAATGACGCTTACTTGTATGAGGGCAAGAAAGGATGTATTGTCCTTGAAGCATCGAAGATAAGAAACAGGAACACATGCTAAAATGTTAAGCTGCCCCAGCCTGCGTATTTGTGTCCACCGTAGTACGACAGTAGGGGTAGGTGTTTATGACATTACGACTTGTTTAACGTGACAGTTACATCGCATTAGTTGAAGTTAATCCTATCTAGTACTCTCTAACCAGCTTAATCTGTCGTCTGAGACACATCGTCTTTACACTGAACCTTAGCTACAAGCTTTATTTTGTGTTACCTTTATGGTCTTTTTTCAAAACAGTTTTCAAGGACATGTTATTTCGAAGTTTTCTTGTGATTTCTTTTGTCCAAATAAATGTCTTTTTAAAATTTTGAGGCGTAGTTGCAATAAAGAATACAGCGTCGCGTTAGTGGTGGGAAGCGAATTTCTAGCTCATGATACTGTGTTATAAAAGTTACTTGTGAAAGTGTACACATTTTTGAATCAAAACAAAATTTCAGTGATGACATCGTCCAATGGTCCAAATAGAAAGTGAAACGGAAGACATGTGGGTGAAGTAGGAAATTCCATTGCCTAATTACCTTCTTTATATTAGATATGAACTTAAGATTTTTTGTATTCAGAAAAAGACGGATGAAATTGAGGGCAAGGTCAAAATCAAAAGCAAAGGACCCTGTGAATCATTCTGAGAGTAGATTTGTTCGGATGTGTAGTTAATTACTGGTAGCCTCCCCGAGACTTGCTTTCATGCTGCTTCAGTAGATAGATAACCGAACCTACAGAAAACTTTTTTTGCCAATGTGGAAAGATAAAATGCATACTGAGTATATACCTGCGATAGGAAACAATTAACCGACATCTATTTTTTCCAACCATATTTTTCGCCTTTGACTTTCGCATTAACAGGCGTATCCTCAAATCAACCAAATATGTATTTGAAGCCTCGGTTGAAATAGGTACTAATTTCAAGAACACTTGAACTATAAAGAAAACGACAAGTATCTTCGAGCATTTAATGACCTAAAATTCCATCAATTTCCGTCAATACGAACATAATACCGTTAGTCTGCATGGACAAACATCAAAGTGACACTTGTATGTTATTTGGTGTAGAAAATTGCCAGCTGCTTCGTTTCCGATGCCAAAGTGTTCTTTGTAACCAGGAATCGTCGAAGGTTTGCCAAACGGTTAGAGGAACAACATTAATACATCAATTGCTTGTGCACTTCTTTTTGTAAATCATTGATGAATACTATTACTTGGACTGGCGATTGCTTTTTTGTTAAAGATGGTAATAATGTTCCATTAAAAGTCAGTCGTGTTGGCTCGTCTTGTCAAAGGAAGGACTGTTTTGCTCTCCATTGATTCTTTTTCATCAGGTTTATGAGGTTAAAACACTTATCTAGAAATAGACAGTTATAGATGGTTGCTGGGATTCTTAATTCCATTGTTCGAGTGAACCAAATCTGATTCTGCATGCGACAATTTTCTCTTCAAAAATTATGGACCCAAATGGCACACACACACCTCAAATCAGTGGTTCCGAACAGCCGAGGCTGTTGAAATAACAATTTAAACTGGAGCAATTTTCTTGTCCTTACATTTTACTTAACGACGGATTGTCCACGGTAATTGTTACGTAACAGGTATTGTTTCACGACTTGGATAGGCTGTAAATAAACAATAACCGCCCATGGCGGACTGACCGTCGCCAAGTATGATACTTATATTTTGGTTCCGTTTATAATAACATGTTAGCGCATTATTCCTAAATGTAGCATGGTTCTTCGACATGCAGCCGCATTGACAGATGAGCATCACTCATAAAGTCGTGGTTACAGAGAATAATAAATGAAGGGCAATCGACCCAATGATTACGTTGTCTATCTTGTCTCCTTACATTATTTATGCTTAGATAAGTTTACATGTTCCGAAGAAGCACCACTCAGGGTGACTAACTTGAGTAAGTACCACCTGTGTTATTGATCTTCGTAAGTATTCAACGATACAGGTGCTCCTCTGGGATCGATGTCGCTTGTTCATTGCCATACTGATACAGTACTCATGGAAGCAAAGTCATAGTTCGGTAATTTAGGCATCGCGCCTGACCACGTCCTTTTTGTGTCAAAAAGGACCTTTTGCACATTGCGCCACCCCGTTTGATTCTCTGACCCAACAGCCATAATACTTTCACAAATAATCTTTCACAAATTAAATTGTTGTGTTTATGTTACACTTTGTTTGTTTTTTAAATTTTTTAAATGATTGGTCGAGGGACAAAAGTGGAAACATTCTTTATTATTTCTTTTTATAAATCAATGTAAAGGCCCGTTCACACTGTACGATTTTCAACTGTGATCTGTTTTTGTTTCTAATGGGGTGTATGGGGGCTAATGATGTTGTCACAGTCGCACAGTTTGAACGCTTTCATTGAGTCCTGTACAACCCATTTGTTGCAATAAGAGGAATCGCAGTGGCAATCAGAAAAAAAATGCACAGTATGAATAAGGCTTAATTGCCTCTTGGTAACATATTTCGCTTCATGTATTTCAAAATCGTATGGTCTATTCAGCTATTTTGTTGTTTCAAGTTCTGAACTTTTGTCCGAAAGTTATTTTTTGCTCAAGAACATCACGACTTAGTCATTTAAAAATTACTATTAATGGCAGGCCATGAAAAGAAGCCTGACGACATAATTTGACAACATTCACGATGTCTCATGTAGAATGCACAGTCAACCGTCTTAAGTTGGAATTTATTTGGAAAAGAACAAGACATTTACACTGTGTCTAAGAAGATTAATTCACAGAGCTTTGTCATAGAATTCTGTTGAAAGTCAACTAAATTTGGAGAATTGGGACCAGAAATAATCTACCTGATGAGAAGTGAAAACGCCAAGTAACTGAATGATAAAAGTGGTAATAAAGGGGATGAAGTAAGACATCACGTATCCACTCTGTGTACTAGTCATGTGTGCGTTTTGTATTTGAAACCGTACTGACACAACTTATATGAATAACAATAATTCAAGACTCAAGATGCTAGCCAAAATTAACGGCAAGCTATTCGTGTTTTTCCTATTTTGGTTTTGGATATTGCTGAATCAGATATTTTAGACTAATTCATCTAATTGCACATGGATACTAGAATTGACTATTCATGGATAGGTGAAATCTTTGTTTGCATTATCCATGGAGCAGTTCACTATTCATGGATAATGTAGCATTACACATGGATAGTGCAAAATGAATGAACACTCT
>JBCAUG010723832.1:0-12396 GCA_038406175.1 Haplosyllis leylae
GACGTGACGTGACGCTCATAAGTTGACACCATAAAAAATTGGCGCCCCCCCTCTGGGAAATCCTGGATCCGCCACTGTTACATTTATGTAAGCACATGACATATCTATTTCAATATAAAATATTCTGGGCATTTTGATAAATTTGTCAAATGGATCTAGGGCCCTTCTAGGGCCCTTACTACCTTAAGCCCCCTTCCCTCTCCGCAACCACCAGTGTTATTGGTGGCTGATTGTGAATTGTAGAGAGAGGTGATCCAGCTTTCCTGACTGAATGTGTCACATTGGTTGGTACATGCACGTCATCCATTCATAGCCATCCATCCATAGGTACACGACGAGAGAGTTTCGCGACGAGAGTTTCCAGGTCCTGCAGCAGCTACACCTTCAGTCAGCAGGCGGCACTCCTTTCGAGAGGGGTGGACAACTTCAGTACTCACTCTCTCACTGATGTCATGTGACTGGGCAAGTCCTTTCATCCTGGTATCTGCTTCAGTAGACTAGGTGCAGCAATACAAGGAGGCAGCAGGCTAGGCTCGCTACCTAGTTTGCCCACAACTTTCTTTGTTTTGAACCTCCAGATTTGTAACGGTCATAAACACTCGACGGAAGTGGACACTCAAAGTACAAAGACTTCAAACGTGAAATAGCATTTTACTTTTGGACAAACTACAACTGTTAACCTTATGGCCAGGAATGGCAAGAATACAGGAGGTAAGTTCGCTGCCCTCTGTTTTTTACGGTTTTTACCATCATCCAGAAAAAGTTCATTAAATGTAACATTTTGTGTTTTACGTCGGCACGTTTATTGCCTACTAAGTTTTATTGCGCAATCTTTTTGCACTCGGGAACTAGCAGTACAAAACTAAATATCACACTTTGGAGTAAACGAACGATATTGATCAATTCAAAGGTTCCTAAGGAGCTGTCCATATACGATTTTAACAGACTTGTCGATGGTTGCCTTTGTTTTGTGTACCTGTTATAATAGAAAAGTATTCCTAATTACTTGTCCAAATCACTTTAAGTGACCACTTCTCTTACATTAAGTCAACCAGAAAACAACTTCACAGTCTCCTGTGTTTAGTAGCTTCAACCTAATTTTCAGTTTTGTACAAACTGGGTCCTTTGCCCAGGGGAAAAGTTGATTCAATTAGGATTTGGAGATAATTAATTAACATTTGTCTCTAATTCTGATACAAAGCTGCAATAATTTCTTAGCAAGAAATGTGAAAAGAGAACAGATGTTAATTGAATGGCGATTTGTTAATCCGGGAGTGCATAGGTTTTTGTTCCATCTTCTGAACTTGTCAGTGTGTGACGTATTCAGGTACACAAATAAGCAAGTCATAAAGAAGTCATGTGGATTTAGTTCGGAGGAATGTGGTACTTCGCTTGTTTATTGTAAAGGCCTCTGAGCTCAGCTTCAGATTTTACCGCACTGAAGAATGGCTATTTGTAAGTAAAAGTTCAACCAGTATAGAATGGGTCTATTGTACAACAAAAGACATCAAAGTGACAACGGACATAAAATAAAACCGTAAAATTTCCTTCCTTAAAATGAAAGCGACACAAAAATTCTTACCTGGGAGTGTATCCGCTTATGCGAAGTAGATCTTTGTTTTTTGCTCAGAATTGACTAGATCTATTGCATCTGTTGGACACAAAAGTGACTTAGCTAATTGACTGATTTCTTTTTAAAACTATTTCGCTGGAATGCAAGATATTGAAAATTTCTGGGTGATGAAATTGGGAGCAAAGTACTATCAGTAGCTAAATCGCAACTGTTACATTGTCAACTTGTTTGAAATGAGTGTCAGAGTGGCGAAAGTTGACGGAATTTTTAGGCTCATACAAAAAATGCTTAAAAACAGACGAAGAAACTTCCATCTAAGTTGCCGATTATATTCTTACTTGTGACATTTCGAAAGTCTTTACGCCGGTTGTAGGTAAATCATACGAAGCTGCGGTAGCTGGGCTAAATTTAGACTAGTGACATTCCAAGCCTAGGTAAGGGCCAGTGTCTTATATCTCCCAACAGCTGTCTGGAATAAAGGTACTTTTGACTTGGGGGTGGAGTGAGGTAAACATTACCTGCCAACAAAACACGCACGGCTAGTTTACTACTTATGTTAGATAAAGTTGTGTTGGTCTACTCTAATCACGAACTGAACATTTCCAAAACGATTTATAAATTGACATAATGACTCAGTTGTTGCTAAAAGAGTAAAACGTCAGTTGCTAAAAAACCGTTGACTCCTTAGTCTTGGCAGAAACACTGGACAAATTCAAAAAGTAACTTTTAGTTGTTCTCCCTAAGGATCCAATGTGCAGTACCTTAAGGAAAAAGTGTGTGTGATTGAGATTGAAGGTGCCGCCGCTATGGAGAGAGCACTCGTGGTGCCTGCGGGTCAGTGCCAGGAAGTTTTCCAGGAAGGCCCCCTGCAGCACGAGCAACTAAAATGAAGGCTGACGCACTTGAGATCCTGACTCTGTTCTCCGAGATCCCTTGACTTAGGGCTGTCTCGAAAATCTTTTGAAAAACAACTTGGTGACAAAGAAAAACAAAATCTAATCTGAGATAAATAATGCTCGGAAGCAAGTGTCGAGATGATGAAAGACTTTTCCAAAGACCGAAAAGTAACGATTAAGTAGTCAAAATTAAATGCATTGTGGTGTCATATTGCTTTTCTTTCTTTTTTGACCAAAAGGAGTTTGTTTAAATAAACAAATTGTTCAATTTTTGCCACAGAACGACACATAGCCATAGATAAAAATCGTGTCATTCCGAAAGTTCCTAGAAGTGAGCTTTTCTGAACTGCTAGTTTTTGAGTATTATGAGTATGTATGCCTGTGATTGCTGGGTGGCATATGTATTTTGTCAAGTTTTTTTCTTGTGCAAGGTCGTAAGTCAGAGAATGATAAGTAAGCTTGGTTTTTAGAAAAAAAATCCAATTATTAATTTCAATATAACGCCTTGATGTTAATTTTCACCCATTGAATGAAAAGGAGATCTTTCGTGGCATTTACGATAGAAAATATTCCTTCGCGAATGTAAAAGTAATTGACTGACGATTTCATGAAGTCACTAAAAGCAAGAGTGCTTACCAGTTCGGTATCCCTAACGTTTCTGGTTACTTTTTGTTAATTTCCAGTGGGGATTAAAACTGTTCCGCTCCAGGAAAGTTTAGATCTTTTGACAGACACAACCTTGTCGTACTGGAAAGTTGTCTTTACAGTCAATTCCTGGCATCTTTCATCTCTCAGTACAGCTGAGAAGATGAAAGCGCATAAACTAACCCTTCAGGTTCGGAAAGTTGTGTTGTATTTATGAGTAATTTCAACGTCAAGAAAATTTCAATTGTTAAAGCCGACCTGTGACTAAGACTAGTGTAGTACCAAAATAGCCAAAATGGTGTTATCGTGAAGGAAGACTGTAGTTATTCTCTGAGTTTACTCAAGAGTAAAAGGTCTGATCAAGATATTTAGTAGAGTAGTAAAGAACATTTATGTATTTGTCCTCACGGCAACATCTTCCGCAACTGTTTTGAATCTTCAAATCTTATGTAAGCCTTTCACCCTGCGTTTTTTTTTATTTGCAATCTTGTGATGCCAAAAATGCTACATAAAATATGAACAAAATCCGCTGGAGAAACCAACGAAATCATTCTCCAGCTTGATTTGACTGGGATACGGCTCTTTGTTCTGGATACTTTTATCGAGCACATGAGAAGCAAACTTGTTAAACAAGTTTCCAGGAGTTTCAATCCGTTCGACAGCCATCTTGGCATCTCCGGGTAGTCAAGAAGTTCTCAAGGTAATGTGGCCAGTAGGAATTTCTTTGTCGTCTGACAGGAATTTTGTTCGTGCTGATTGCGGCTCCTGATTCCTGCATGTTTCGCCTGAAACAAATGTCAAAATTTCAGCTGTTTAGTGATGCATCACTGTGTGTGTGTGTGTGTTTGTGTGTGTGTGAAAAATTGGAAATAAATTCACGTCCTGTAATTTCAACCTTTGGGTATTGCAATAAATGTTACATGTCATTAGATTTTCTAATTCTAACAGGAGGAAAGTGCTAGTGCTGACATGAGTCTTTATTTCCAAAAGTAGTTCGATACGGTTGTAATTGGCTAACACTGCACATGAACGTGATCATTGTGATCTCAATTAATTAAATTTTATTATGTTCCAGAGAGGCAATCTAGGCCTATGACAGTTGAATAATTTTAGCTGGCCGCTTGTGTAATTATTTCCAGTCATCGTCCTTCCCTTAAGCTATAAATACCAGGATAATAATTCAACTGTGTGCTGAAACTGCTGCCATGACACAGCTCCAAATTTAATTTAATTTGTCACTGAGGAATTGCGTGACAGGCCTTTTACTGTGAACTAATCACTGACTGAACAAATACATGTGACAAACACTGTAGTCGGTATCACTGCGTGTCCATGAGAAATACTGCTCATAGAAAATTGTTTTTGATGTATGAATGAGGAAAAGCTGCACTGGTGTGCCAGTGCTTGTGTTTTATCATGGCAAAAGAGAAGTTCTTAACGCGGATCACAGAAAATGTCAATACATTGTCCCTGTTACCATTTTGAAATTACTTGCATTGATCACAAAACAAACTCATGAACGAAATAATATTGCTCGATCATAACTGAAGAAAAAAAAAACAAATAGAAATCGATAATTGTTAGTTTCATGGTTTTCATTTTCTTTCGTGGAAAGACCAGAGGAAACAAGCTGAACTATTAAAATAAAGAGAATTAGCCAATAGGAATAATACTGACGATTCATTTTGTCGTGAACTATTCCTGTTGCAAAGGACCCAAATATCAAGGCCTTTTTGGTCCCAGTAGTGTGGAAGTGGACTGAATATGCCAGCAGGATGATGGGACAAGGATTTATGCACTGTCCCCTCAGACTACCAGTGGTCTTGGGACCCAATATCTCGGCCATCGAAAGGGTAGATAATTACGTTCGCTTTTAATGAGTTATACATATGTTTTCAATAAAAATTGTCGATTCAAAATTAAGTGGGGACCTGTGTGATTGTGCAAATGTATGTATGCATATTTACCACAAGCTTTAAGTTCAAGTCTTAATAAGGAACAGGTCGAGTTTGAATTTTTGATTTCAGAATATTACTTACTGTGACGCAGAATACTGTAAAAATTTAATTTGAGAAATCGATTGTGAATTAACTAGCAGGTTGTCTTTTTGACTGCTGTTTTTGAACATTTTGACACACATCTCATTCAGAATGCCACAATAATCACAAAACCCTTGCGTAGCCCTTGGTATTGACCAGCTTGAGCTATGGGTGACTGGCCCTGCAGAAATGACTTTTCTTCACTTAAAATATCCACTTGAGGTAGGCTCTTGTGACAAAGACCATACAATCACTGCAGTGTGGTGCAGCCTGCTTGATGGTCCATTTTTGGTCAATACCAAATCAGCAGGAATGTCACCCGTTTCGGACTGATGTGACTTGCATGGATCAATCTGTAAGAGATTGTGCTTCGCAATTTGATCCTCCGATGGAGGTCCGTAAAGTTCACAATGTGGCATACTTAAACTGGTTGCCGGCCCTGAAAATATTGCAAATACTATTAAAATATTACAATAATATTAAAAATCCTAATTTGACTATTTAGTTATCAAAAACATGATCTGTTAAACCAGAAAAATAAATGATAGTTTTAACATTCGAGAAACTCGATCTGACTTGGTCCGGATTTGATGATATTTTTCTGTGTTCTGTTTCAAAAAAATTACTGAAGTTTTCTGAGAAAGTACTAGAGCCATTTTGATTTTGAGGTCGTGTGGTTCCTTCAGCATTTGCAGCCAATGTGATTGTATTTTGGACACTGATAGACCGGTCTGTCACTGGTCTTCGACTTTTTCCATAGGACACAGTTCAAGGGAAAAAAGTTCTAGAAGTGCCTTTGTGATTTTTGACTACAGTGGCAACTATCACGATTATAACCTTCCCACAGTTACTTGCCGTCTGAGTCAGGAATTGTTTTTAACAATTTGTATAGGGCTGGTCGTTCAAAGATACAAAACACTTCGATTTGTTTTAGTTCGCACATTTGGATGGCAACGGAATTGATTACAGTGTATTTTTTTCCATAATGAATGCAAACTGAACCCAATCTTCTGAGGAGATGTTGTCCAGAGAGGCACAAACAGTTCGTAGACAGGGAGAGACAGTTTTCAATGCCCTTTAATGACATGGTATTAGACAGAACTCCGTACATAAACACAACCATGGGCGCTGTCCTAATCATAGGTCCCAGACGTATATGCTGTCGGACATTAGTTTCCGAAGACAGAATCGACACAAATATTTGTATTCTAAACCTACAACGAAAGTTTCAACTTCTAACACAAGGAAGGCAGAACGACTAGGACTAGTGGGATGAAACAGTGACCAGCCAGTCGACTACCATTCTGGTAGTTGAAATAAATAAATTTCTAGCATTATGAGTTCAAGTACAAGCAAAGAAAATGAAATTAAAATAAATTCAAAGTGAATTAAATGTATTGTTACATTCCCTGGTAGTTGTGATACTGAGTTGGCCTTAACTTTGTTCAAAAATACTGATAATTTACATGAGGTTAGTGAATTCTAGGTTCAGGCTGGTAAAAATTTTGATCCATTAGCCTGGATGGCCTAGTGGAAATGAGTGATGTACGAGTCAAATACAGAACAATACAAATACAAATGTGACAATACAATTTTTGATTGAATTGTCAACTATGAAATGACCAACATCATTGAAATCACAAAATCAAAGGATAGTGTACGTGTAACAGAGAAAAAAATTCATATTACACATGAATTTTAGACCTCCATGAATTAATTTATGTTTTGGTGAAATATTTTTCTGGGTGAGTGGAATTTCATCTGGTTAGTTACTTTGTAAAGTTACTCAACCAGTGTGTCAAGTGGAATCTGATTCTCAATGACTTTGAATAAATGATGGGTGACCCAACATATATATTTCTATTTTATATCTATTGCCAATTGGTGGACTAAAAGTCGAGTAATGCTGTCTGACTGGTTGACAAAAGAAATTTGATAGTTGTGCATTCCCTGCCCAAAAGCTTATTCCAATAGTATCATTATCCTTGTCATTGAAGAATTTTATGGGGAATTTTAGATGGAATTATTTGTATAAATTTCTCCATCCGATTTCAATGTTTATTCACGGTATGTCAGTACAGCTGTGACATGTGGAATTAGGTAACGAAGTCAGCTTTATAATTACAATTAGCGCATTTGCAAGTTCCCAGTACTTAATTAATTAATAGGTATCTTAGATTCCTATGCATTATATATTCATTTAGATGTCAAACTAGATATCAAACGAGGATGTACTCATTTTGGAAGTCAACATGTTGAAATTGGTAGTCCCAAAGTTTTTCAGGCACAAACAAACATTTTCTATGCGGCCAGTTACAACTTCCAAACGACAGCTTCAAAATTTGAAAAGGTGTCATTTATAAACAGCGTGCCTGATAAGGGGATGACTGGTTTCAATAAAATAATAATATACCACCTGGAGCTTCACATTTGAATTAAGATAAGAGTCGTCGGTCACCCTTGCTCCTTTTGGTCCTAGTAAGCCCCGGGGAAACGAAAAATGATAAGTCCCGCAGGTAATGTCCCCTTTGCTATGCGATGTATGTTGTCTCAAATTCATTACCTGAACGCTATTCCTGTAACCCTTTGAAATAATTTACTGAAATGTTCATGCAGAGCAAAGAGAACATCAAATATGTGAGAAACGGACATATTAAAGAACAAAAATAACACAGATGTTTTTCCAGAAAAAATTGTAACGATAATAAAAAGAAGGCTACAGATGCATTTTCAGTGTTATTAATAGAAAACTGTTTGGGGAACCACTCTCTTCCTAAAAAAGCCATTTGGTTCTAAAACAACATTCCAATGGTTAAGATAAGCTGTTGACACAAGCGCCTGGACTGGGACAAGCTGGTGTCATATGCCAGAAATTAGATACCTGCTTCAAATTTCCTGTCGAGCTATTTTTTAATTAACGTTGGGTGTATTCATTACATAATCCATGTGGGTATTTGGGACTCCAACTTTGTAACCGTCACATTCAGTGTTGCCTTGTTTATCTTTGGTTCAACATCCACATCAGAGGAGAGTGGACTAATATCTCCTTTGTCAGTACACTGTAAACCTAAAGGAACATTTGCTTGGAAGTAGCAGAGAGAAAACCCGAAGGAATGTATGCTTGGAAGTAGTAGAGACAAAAAAACAAGAAACAGCGTCACCATTTTTTTGAAAATATTACCAAAGAGCCAAAAAGCTAGACAACTGAAAAATGGAGTAGACTTTGTACAAAATATACCAAAGCGATATGGCAGAAATTACAGAAGGACCACGACCTAAGCAGGTGAGACACAAATAAAAATGGCATAAAATTGTTGCTTTGCATAACAAAATCGCTCTATTTCCAATTCGTTATGGCTTAGCAATGCACATACATTAGCAAAATGACAGACAACGTTTTTGTCAGCTTTATTTTGTACTTTACAGATATATTGCCATCAAGCGCATGTGTTCTTAGCATTTCATTAGAAAGTATCTTCCTTTTTTTGTACTCGAGTGGAAAATGAAGTGAGAATGTCTCATTTACCTTATATTTCTCATGTCACCAGCTGTGGTATTAAAATAATGTTTGCTTTGGCATGACTCGATGACTGAAGGACATTAATCCAACAGATTTTGTAGTTGAGTTTAATATTATAACTGAGATAACGCCGAAGATGGAAATGTGGCTTTTATTATTTCATATTATCACTCTTAGTAAAATTGTGCACTACACAAAGGGATATGAATCATTGGTTAGGTTGGATACCGAATGGTATATACCACAACGAGTTTTCCAAAGTGGGATTAATTCATCTGTGATTAAGCTTCAGATCGGCCTGTTTTCCGAGTAACAATAGAATAGACTACTCGTTTCCTTTCTTATTATGGTTTTCAATGTTCACATCCTGTAAGCACAGTACCAAATCACATTTGTGTATTTCCTTGATGTTTTTTTGGCTGTCAGCGGCTGAGTTGGCGGCCCAAATTATTATACTGTCTATTTATTGAATATAATTTGTGAATATAAACGGCATTTAATAAGAAATTAGAAAAAATACAATTACGAAACACACAACGAGCAAACAAAAAACAGTCTAAAGCAGTGAACAATGCTTTATAAGATTATTTGCAAGAGTCTGAAAGACACCAATGTGTACTAGAAGCTCGTGAAAAATACGAGAGATTTTAAATTTCGCGTGCTTTTCTATCTTTTTGTTGGGATGACACACAGCTGACAAGGCACCATACCCATAGAGCTAGATGCGTAGTGCGTAGTGTGTTTACACGTGTAAACACACACACTACGCATCTAACTCTGTGACCATACCTGAGATTAGAGCTTCAGGAGTATTTCAACCACAGAATTTCACATCTGGTTGGAAAAGATGGTTTCAGTGTGGCAAAAAGTAAAAAGGAAATACTTGTCATATATTGTTTGATTGGCCAGTCTTTGTCCTGTCAGTTTTTTTAAATAGTGCACGCTTGGTTGCCACTGTTTTGAAGAAAATGCAAAGATTTCTTGACAAAGTACTCTTACGAAAAATTGATGGAAAAATTGAAATTCTGCACAGAATCTCTTGTGACAGCGGATGACATTCTGGAAAATGGGACCTACAAAAAGCAAAGAAAAAGCTGCTTTTGAGGACTTTTTCACAAATTTCTAATCAATATTCGATTACATTGATTGATGTTCAGCCGGCACATATAGTCGAGACAATTCGCTTTGATGTATGACAATTTGTCATTGAAAAAAATCCTGTCCTGTGTTCCAATATGTCATTTTCATTTGCATGATTGGACTTCTAATCAGTACTTTTTTAGGGTTGTTTTTTGTGCCAGACATTACATTTGATAATAAAAATGATATGAAATTTACAAAGCTGTCAACGAATCAATATATTTTGTCCTGCACCAAAAATTATTATCACGATTATTTTCTGATGAATTCCTGGATACATACACTTGATAGAGGGTACAATTTAATTTTAGATTTAAATTAATTATGTCTAAATTCTATGATTGAAAACGAGTAAGCGAGGAATTTGCGGATACAGTTCAGAGAATGAAACCTCTTCGTTGGATTACAGTGTGGAATAACTACTACAAACTAACATTTGCTTTCTTCGGAAATTTGAAATGCTCTTCAGTTATCAATGGACTCAATGATTGAAAATCATTGTCACATTGCCTTTGATGCGAGTTTTGACACGTACATACATCTTTATCCTTAGTGTGAACTCTGGCTACAAAGTCACAATTCCTTCTGTTAATTTGAGGCACTTTTATATGAATTGTCAAATGTCCGTTTCCCACATTTTCATGTGGCCCATAATTTTATGGTTGAAGCTACAATATATGATGTGACATTCCTGCATCATCTGTCCCTACAATCCACTATGTAATATGTCCCATCAATACAATATGCACCTGTCACATTCCAATATAATTATTGCTCGAAAAACTGTCAGCCTTTTGCAATTTTACATGCAGAACACAACGGGAAAAGTTGAAAAAGTAGGCGAAAAAATCAATAGTCAATAATACAAATTGAAGCTGGAATTTCGAGATGAATAATTGTAATCGCAGTGACGTGACAGTATGTCATATGGCAGTGTCCAAATGTGCAAATGTTCAATCCTTTGCTCACCCGCATTTACAATGAATATAGCGCTGTTTAGTGCTGTGACAGTAATTTCTGCTCAGCACAATGTTCCTGCTGTAGATGAAAAATGGTAATAACAATAGGCAACAGGAGACTTTTTGTAGTAAGTACAAATTCTCTTAATATTTTATCTATTCAGCTTTGAAGACCAAATGATCCCGGAAACAAGAGCCGGGAAGTCTACAAATAATGTCCTTTACTGAAGAAGGGAAATCCTAGCCAATTGCTCAAGTCGCTAATTATCTTACATCACTGACTAAATGGCTTACAGTTTGTCCCACAAGCACATAACACAAGGACAAGACAATTACGGGTCTAAATTTGTGCGAGCTTAGGCTGGCAAAGACAATCGACCGTAATCCTTATTAAGCCTTGCTCACCAGGGACTTATCTTAGGCGATTATCCTCAGGAAACAGGGGACAACATACGTGGCAGAAAAAGGACAACAAATTGGTAGCAGTTGCCATAGATACTAAGGAATTAATTTTGAAGATGTGCTTTGCATGGATTTTGTGTCAATATTGGGAAACAGCTCTGGCTCCAATAACGGGACAGTGGAATTGTCACAATACCGAAAGCATTGGGAAAATGTATTAAAAATATGAGCGTCAGGTTTTAGCCATAAATTTCAATTGACTCACAAATCTATGTTTTTTTACTGCATATGCGGCGTAATCACAGAAAGTATAAAACACGTCTTGTATGTTCCATATTTCAATCCAGTTAGTCTAGAGTCAATTGGTCCCAAATGGTATGATGGATTAGTTTTGTCCTGGAGTGTGGTGGCATGTTACAAATCCAGATTTTTATTCTAGATGGTACACAACAGCACTTCAGTGATCCAGAAGACTGGGTCGCTGTAGCAGAGTGACAATCCAGCTCAATAATCAATAATCTGTTCCCCGTCATCGATAGGTCAATACGTATTAGGGTAATTTATTAACGGTACGTGCTCTGTTAGCAGACAGCCTGACAGGCTTATTACTTTCTGTGTGACATTTTCATATTCTGTGTGAAGGACCATTTTCACTAGGTTGTCAATGCATTTCAAAGTGTACTATTACATGTACATCGATCAGCCTCTGGTTACTTGATTGAAATGCAACTTCAGAAGGAAACAATCACGGGCACATCAGTTCTTCTATTCTCTGGTTAGTTACCAGCTCCTCCAGGGATTTTCACGTTAAATATGACAATAAAAATGCTATTTTGCTGACAACAGTGCACAAGCCGTCTACTCGCTACCGTTGCATCGAATGCGATATCTTCATTTTTGTTTTACAGGATGATTTATTTTGTCATTTTTAGGCTATTCGCTGCACACTTCCCAATTGCCGCTGTGAATGTTTTTCGCCTGGTAAACTGCAACTTCGAACCTGTGATACGTGTAAACATGGCTGGGTAACTCATGGTAGGTTCACACATTTTTCCAATGACAAAATTTTCGTTGAACGGAAGAATACTCTGAACAATGTTATCAAGTAAAACCAACCACAGAGTTTCACCAATCTAATATTTTCAATGTTCGTGGTCAGCACGACCTCTTAACTGGGGGGGGGGGGGGGGGCGCAGGGGGAATTACTCAAAAATTCCTTTCT
>JBCAUG010723843.1:0-12396 GCA_038406175.1 Haplosyllis leylae
CCACTACCATGAGCAACTATTTTCACATGGTGTTTGATGTCTGAAAACATGTTCACCATCTGGGGGATGTGGGCAAAACGTTGAGATTGACAATTTACGTTTGCGGCGCGTGAAGGGTTAAAAAAAAAAATTTCAAAAAAAAAAATCTAAAAAAAATAATTCCAAAAAAAAATTTCAAAAAAAATCCAAAAGAATATATATTTAAAAAAAATTTCAAAAAAAGAAATTTCAAAAAAAAATTCAAAAAAAAATTCAAAAAAAAAAAAATTTCAAAAAAAAAATCCAAAAAAAATATATATTTCAAAAAAAAATTAAAAAGAAAAAATAAAAAAATTTTTTTTCCTTGGGGGGGGGTCTGAGTACCCCTCCTCCACCTGAGACTGAGTACCCCCTCCCCCCGGCTAGGACCTGGGACTGAGTAACCCCCCTGGCTTGGACCTGGGACTGAGTACCCCCCCCGGCTGGACCTGAGGCTGGACCTGAGTACCCCCCCCCAGCTGGACCTGAGTACTCCCCCCTGTTAACAGACAGATACCTGTGAAAACATAACCTCCTCTCGTACTACCGTACGCGGTCGGTAATAAAACAGAAAGGAGTAGAAATCCACTTCCATATCTGTCAGATGTGGCAGATCTATCAGAAATGCGTATCGTAGAAACCTAGACTGGTTCTTGTTGAATTTATCAAATTCTGAGACTAAACAAAATAGGGAAAACGCGTTTGAAATTCTTATGGTAAATCTTATAGGTGCATTTTCATTTGCTCCTTTCTGTTAGAAAATTCTATTCAAAGATATTTTTATGTCTGCAGCCATCACCTTGCTTCGGTGTATTTTTCCAACAAGTTTTGAGGAAATCTTAAAAATGAACGGATTTTACAAGGCCAGGTTTATCTAACATAAGAACACCAACTAGATGGAGATACGAAGAAACAGGTAAGAACGTCAAGCCTTATCTGATACTTCTCCCATCCACGTAAAATACATCAGTTCCCTAACCGATTTGGACGACTACGAATTTGACAGAATCAACCACTCATGGCGTGCTTGACAGTTAAACGGGGGATCTGGTTTCATCTTTTTTTAGTTCAATCGGCTAAATCTTCTTGTATTTACTTGGGCTCTTTGGGAAAAGATACTAAAATATATGGTTGCTGATTCCCCCTGCTTGCCCTTCCCCCTCCCCCATGTAAACTGTGGTGCTCCCGCCTTGGCTCTGTTCCTCTGTTTTTACACCCAAATAGACATGAACCCGTCCAGATAATTGTGTACATATTTTTCCTGAAAACGGACCATGACGCTTGCTCTATCCAACACAAAAATCTGTGATGTATCACTCAAGCCATTGTGAAATAGTTGTTTTGATTTTCCGTAACAAGAATGGCAAGGGCGAGGAGTTTTATTGCTTGCTTAAATAAATTATTCCTAAAAGTATTTCAACATTTATATGAGTACAATTTTAAAATTCATTCTAGAAACTATTACAAAATTTAATTGGGTTGTGAATTGTTATGTATTTAGTGAAATATTTATTTGAAAATTTTCAAAAGGAGTGTTGAAAGATTATGGAAATCACACAATTCTCTGGATGCGTTCATATCCAATCAGATGTTTGCTGAAGATCATGTTTTACTGCTACAACCAGGTTTGTATCTGATGTCAGATGTAGGAAATCACAGTTTGTTTTTTTTTATAAATTTTTTTATTCAATGTTTTCGTACATGGTTTATGAAAAATTTTGAACTGTACTCGTTAGTATGTTAGTATAATTCACATGCGTGTAAATTTTAATAGAACAATGTAACAAATGTATAAGAAAGAGTTGACCTGAAAAGAAGGCAATTTTCATTGGGTTAGCATAAATTTTTTCCATTTCTTCTGAAAACGCTTTATACTTTGTTGTGTATGGGCAATCTGCTTTTCAATAATGAAGTAGTCATACATTTTTGTAACATATGAGAGAAACGTTGGATGTTTACCCTCACATTTGCAAGCATATATATGCTGTTTCAAAACCAGAATGTGTAGGTTGATTAAGTCTTTACTTAGACCCTGATAATTGTTTAACAAGATGATAGGCAAGCTGAGTTGAAGGTCAATCCTATAATAGTACATTATCCATTTTGCCAATGCACTCCATATCTTATGCACTATTTGGCATTTATAAAGGAGGTGTACTGTGGTCTCAGTTTCTAAACCGCAAAAAGTACAATTTGGAGAGATAGCACAATCCCATTTGCTTTGAACATGGTTAGTAGTCAGAGCCTTGATAATTAATCGATACTGAAAGTATCTAAGTTTGGTCGACGTGGTAATTTGCATACATTTTTTGTATAATTGTTTCCATTCCTCTAACGGGATATCTATGCCCAATTCTACTGACCACATCACTCTCAATGTGTCAGTTGTTGGATACTGTTTTTCAATAACCTCATTATAAAGAAGTTTGGCTGGTTTATCTTTTCTAGCCAAAATCTGTTCCATTATCGACGGCAATAATTCAGTAAATTTTGAATCTTTTAATTGTTGCTTCCATAATTTAGGTACTGCTGCTATGAGGGCATGATACGTTAAAAAGGGATATTTCCCCTCTGTCTATGCAGGTACTCTTGATAGGTGAAAAATCTATTTTGTTCTACACATTATATATCTGCTAAAGTATTAAGGTTAGAGTCCAGAACAGCCTTATCCATAAATGGGTTGTTGGCTGCTCTAATATTTGAGTTGGCCCATATAGTAGTGTTAACATAATCAAGGTCACGCAGGACCGTTGAATGCTGGGTTTTCATCCATGCTAGCAGAATTTGGGCACACATATCTGTCTTGACAAAAAATTGTAATATGTCCTTTTCCGAGAGATTTGTGGACCATATTCTTGTGTCTTTGATAGGAGAGTTGGCAAAAAACCATCCTAGTTGCGTGTCACCATAATTCTTTTGTTTCCATCTCAAGGGCCAAGCTGCTTTTAAAGCTATATCTTTGCTAGGCAAATCAACTAGTTTAAGACCTCCGTTCTCATATGTTATTAGCTTGGTATATCTAATTCTAGGAACCTTTCCTCCCCATATAAATTGCAGTATGATTCTTTTGTATTTCTTGAAGAATTCCAGATCCGGTGATGGGATGGCTAGGAAGCGATTAACCAGAAGAGTTGATATTAGCGAATTGATGATAATTATTTTACCTATAAGAGTGAGTGATCTATTACCCCAGCTTGCCAAAATAGATTCAATTTGAGGTAAAAGTACATCATAATTATGATAATGCATAACTTTCCAATCAGGATGCATCATTATGCCCAATATCCTGAACGGCCCATCTGACCATAACAGTGGTTTCAATGTATAGAATTTTGCATCAGTATCTCTAAGTGGGCCAATAATTGTAGCTACTGATTTTTCAAAATTGATTGTTAATCCTGAGAATGAAGTAAATCTGTCAAGTTCTTTCAATACTTCATTTATATTTCTAGTATTGGGGGTTAATGCCAACCACAAATTGTCTGCATGACGCTCATTCTTCATGTGGTAGCCGTCTAGTTCTATGCCACAAATTTTGTCATTTTGTCTCAATTTAGCACCCAAGATTTCTATACTCAAGTTAAATAGGAGCGAAGATAGGGGGTCCCCCTGTCTATTCTCCCTAGTGGGTGAAAACCAGGAAGATATATGTCCGTTATTGATAGTACAAGATTCAATGTCAGTATATAATACCTGGACCATCTTTCTGAAATATGGTCCAATGTTAAATTTCTCAAGCGCAAATTGCGTTGTTGAAAACTCCATTTTATCAAAAGCCTTTTGAAAATCCAGGCTTAGTACTATCGCTGACTTATTAGTCATTTTGCAATGTTGGAATAATGACATCATTTTCATCACATTCTCTGCTAAATGTCTGTTCTTCATAAAGCCTACTCGTGATGGGTGAATTAATTTGTCCATTACCTTTTTCAGCCTTTTCGCTAATAGCTTGGATAAACTTTTGTAATCCGAGTTCAATAAAGATAAGGGGTGCCATGAATTCAACATAATCGGATTTTTGTCTAGCTTTTCCAGGAGAGATATTATACCCCTTCTTGCTGATAAATGCAACATAGATTGATCAATAGCTTCTTGATAGGCCTGATATAATGTGTATTTTATCTTTAGCCAAAAGACTTTGTACCAATCGATGGGTAATCTGTCTGTCCCTGGACACTTCGAATTTGCAAGGTCTTTTGCTGCAAGACCTAATTCTTCTACTGTAATTGGAGCATCTAAAGCTGCTTTTTGTTCTTCATCCAATTGTGGGACTTCAACGTTGTCCAAGTAAGGTTTATACAAGGGTCCCACTGATGTATAAAGTTCCTCATAATATCTTTTTTGCTCAGCTAGAATTTCATGTGTGGTAGTCACTATATTACCTTTAGAAGTTTGCACTCTCTCAATGACCTTTTTCGCCCTATTTCTTTTTTCAAGATTAAGGAAGTACCGTGATGATCTTTCCCCATAAGCTTCCCATTTTGCCTGTGATCTTATAATCGCCCCTCTAGTGGAATATTCTTGCAACTTCTTTATGTCACTTTTAATATGGACTATCTGTCTCTCTGTATCTTCTACTAATGTAGGAGGGACAGTAATTTGCTCATTTTGTAATTCAGTCAGTTTCTTTTGCAGGGCCAGTAAAGTTAAATTTCTACTTCTCTTTTTTCTTGCAGAAAATTGCACCGTGGAACCACATACTGCCATTTTAATCATTTCTAGCTTTACCTGCACACTATCATAACTTTGTTCATTCTCTATATCTAGTAGATTATTAATTTTATCCACATAATCTCGATTGGTCAATAGAGAGGTATTCAATTTCCAAAAACCTGGACCTCTAGTGTTTGTCTGAAAATCCGAGGTCATTTGGACCATTGAGTGATCCGAAGATGTGGAGGGTAATATTTGTGCTTGTGTTACAAATTGTAAGAAAGATTCAGAGGCTAAGGAAAAATCCAGCCGTGTTGCAATAAGGTTAGGTCTGGTTTTTTGATATGTAAATTGATAAGAGGCTGGGTTAAGTTTGTGCCAAACATCAATAATTTCCAGCACACCCATCGCTGCCTTTAATTTTCTTACTGAATGCTCATGAGTAACCGGTAGACCTCCGTGTTTATCTATGTTAATATCCAACACTAGATTAAAGTCCCCTGCCAATATAGTATATTGTTGGGTGAATCTAGAGATCTCCTTAATCCATTGCTCGAAAAAGATTGGATTGTCTGTATTAGGGGCATATAGAGCAGAAATAAGGAATTTATGGCCTGCAATAGAGGCATAAAGGATAATGTACCTACCATTTAAATCTTTGATAATATTGTGGACTATTAGTTGTGCCTGTAAGTCCTTGCTGATTAAGATAGCTACCCCCTTAGAGTGATTTGTACCATGAGAAAACCATATTTTGGACCCCCATTCGGTTGACCACTGCTTCTCGCTATCTAGAGTAGAATAAGTTTCCTGCAAAAAGGCAATGTCTACTTTGTTTTTATGCAGTTGGTGAAATATTTGCCTTCTCTTTAGGTAATTATTAATTCCTCTAACATTATGAGTAATCCATTTAATCTTAACCATTTTTTATACATATATTGTCAAATTTCTTAAGCTTACAAACAGTTCACAAAATTTTCAAAACCAAGAATATTACAATAAAAAAGCATATAAACTGAGAATAAAATATAGAATTAAACATACCAAAAGTCTTAACTCACTGCGTGGGTGCCATGAAAGTTTCCGTAGCGCACCAGTCAATAATTAATATCCTTCAACTACTATATAGGAGTATAGAAAAGGCAGTTGTAATAAAATGTTTGCTTATGGCTCAAACTTTAACTGTGCTAGCTTCGGTCCATTCTTCTGAAAAAAGGCCTAAGTTTGGTGTTAATTGGAGTTTTAACTCTAGGACCTTGAAAGTCACAGTAACTGAAAACGTTCTTTGATCTTTAGATGTTGTGATGCAACTGGTTCAAAGCTGATTCAATGCCTCTCTTGCTGCTTTTTCGATCAACAGAAATCTCTTTTGTCCTAGATGAATACCTCCGAAGTCACGAGCCACAAAAACTGCTATATTGGTGGCATTCCTATCCAGCAAAATGTCCAAAAGACGTTTTCCAGCTCCATATTCACCTGAATCACAATAACCAGTATGCTGCTTGACTGTGTAGGCTAAGACAATGTGGTCAGCCTCTGGATGGAGCTGCTTGACCTTTTTGTAAGCTAGCTTGATATCCGCAGTGTTATGAGATCGGGTTGCATAGGCACTAAAATTGCTGTACTTTTCAGAAAGAGTAGGAGCTTGCACTAACTGTGAGGCATCCATTTTTTCCTGTGTTTTAGTGTCTATGTTAAACATTTCGCAAAGGGTAGGTGTGAATATATGTTGCTTCCGTACTTTCCCATCCACGATCAGGTTACCATTTTTTATTTCATACTTCGTTTGCTTTTCTGTATCAGACTGCTGCTGATTCTGCTTCCTAATGATTGCCATCTCCTCACGCTGCTCTCTAACCTTGGTAGCAATGGGTTCTGGAAGCTGTCTGGAGACTCTGTAGTAATCATTGTTCGAGTTTGTGATCCCTGTAAGGAAATCACAGTTAATCCTGTCACTTTTGTATTCGATTTCGACTTTTTTCATATCAATATTTTAAATCGGCCCAGCAAAGTCAGTATCATAATATGAAAATAACTATTTCAAATGAAAAATTTATGACTCGCGGAGTGCAAGACTGAAGTGAGGGAGTGAGGCTAAAGTGGAGAATGGATCACTTTTTAAAATATCACAATGAGGATATTCATTGTCTGGAAAATCCTCGCCACGTGAAATCATATTGTCTTGACAAGGACTTCTTTAATCAGAATGCTTCCAAATATTATTGTTCTTAAAAAGCAATTAGTATAGGACCTTCCATTGTCAAGTGAAAATCAACAACATATATTTACATTCTAGACATTACATAATTGCCTGTAAACCAGTGGACATTTTTCAGATCTAATAGACTCTTCTCTAAGCTATTAAGGTAAGTGATACTTGGGTTATCTTTAAATTGTATTTTGTTCCCACACCACTTCAATCTTGGACTTTGATCGTTCAGTTAGAATGACCATATAGATATCTTAGATCTCCAAAGTAACACATGCCTCAATAGCTCAGAGAAGAGAGCATCAGATCCAAATGACTAAGGTTTCAGGTTCAATGCGCACTGGGGTAACATTTTGTTGCTGGGCTCTTTTGTTTTCAAGCAGTAAACCTCTGGTACCAATATTCGGCTATTTCTTGAAAACTTGGATATGAATGGTATATTCACTTGTAGTCTATGTTCAAAAGAAACTCTCTTGTTTGAGCAGACCACGGTAATTTTGATTTGTACACCACTAATTGTACTTAGTCCTATTATTGTATGACATAAAAATCAACTTCAAACTACTAAATGTTCAGCAGCTATTTTATTTTAAGTAAATGAACCAAAAAGAACAATATACAGGCAAAGTCAAGTGTCCAAATTATATTCTACTTTTATTCCTCAAATGGATTTGTTTGAATTTTTTACCTTAGATGTTTCTTTGCTGACTATTAGTAACTATAGAGTGTAGTAATTTGCTCTGGAGTTAAGTACTCATTGAAGCAGAGTAGTTCATCTATTTCCGTGGAGGAATAATGGTCATCCTCTTCAGTAAATGATCTACCAACAACCAATCTTCCACTTCCTTCTGTAGTTCTACTCTTTTCTTCACTCCTTTCACTGTTGCCTGAAACTTTCTCTGCATTGAAGTATACAACAAAGCCTTGTCCTTCTTCTGTACCAAAGTAGTTGACTGATGCATGGAACCAAGCATCTTCATCATCAGTGGGTATTTTATCAAAAGTATGAAAAGTTGCACCTGACACATAGACATTTACCCTGAAATAAATATATTATTATTAAGGTTATCATTTTATATGTGGGAATTATTTAAATTTCAACCAAGACCAAACTATTTTGGGTAAATGTTGTGTCAAAAGCTGTGGCAAATGTTAAATTTGATTAGTCTGTGATAGACAAAATTAAATAAAAACATCACAAACGTATTTGATTTTTAAACATTTTATAAAAATATATTTACATGATATGTCTGCTGACTACTGTATTAATGGTAAATCCTCTGACATCCCCATTATTGTCTTTTGTTGTAATGATTCCTCCTGAATCAGCAGATGTCACTTTTAACCACATGCTACATGCACCCCCTTTTCTTCCACAGGTATCTGGTCGACCCAAACATACATCTTCTTGGATTCCTAGGTCAATCCACTGTCTTTCATCAGCATCTAATCTTACAGCTCGACCTTTCTGAAAATAACCAACAGTAGCTCTTCAAATTTGACCATACAATAAGAATTTTGGAGTCCAACTTGATTTATGCATGTTTAATCTTAACTCTTTAAACGATTTTAGCACATTTTAACATTCAAAATTGGTCACATGTTTTCAACACTTTAGCATCAAACCTATTCTATCATGAAATACAGCTTGCTTTGTTTTGATTTCTTTTTGATTTGAGTAAAATTTCTACTTTGAAAGTTTGAAATTGATTCCTTATTTTCGGTTTGAACAAAAACAGTATCATCCTGGAAATTCATGTCATTCAATGGATTCAAATGAGATCTATTCAAATAAAGCTTGTTGACAACGATTAACGTAATCACAAGCAATCAATGCTGTGAATCTTGAAAACATAAACCCTTAAAATTTTTAAAATTTACTCCCTGCTTTATGTTTTCGTTGAATTAATTAGACTTCAGCTGATGCCTTTGTACAAATAATTCATTGAAAACACTAATCACCGATCTTTAACTACCATTGAAAACATTCCCAATCAAACCAAACCACAAAAATCTCCAATAAGGCACATTTAACCTGTCCTCTGACGAAATTAATGCTCCTGCCACTCTGTGTTCGAAACCCTTGACCCAGTCTGAGGCCTTGTTGGTCGTCGAAGTCCTCGTACAGGACAGGCGTAGGCCCATCAAATCTATATGGGGGATTCCAGCCGGTTGAACCGCCCCGGTTCCCGCCTCGGTCCCCACCTCGGTGGCCGCCTCGGTGGCCACCTGCAAAACAATTATTCGCGTTTTTGGTGACTCGTTAGTCACCTTAGTGTTGATTTGGAGGGCCCTTCACGTCCTGTCCCAGCCCTTAACATCTGGGTGAATATGATCCTTCGGCAGTTTTATGAAAATTAGGCCTACTTTAACCTGCAATCATTGGTTAGAATTTGTTAACACAGAATGTTACCATGATGCCATTTTGCCAATTGGGTTACGGATGCAACATTATATTTTCTGTTTTGGTTTTGTGTCTTGCTAAATTAGATGAATTAGACTAATTCATCTAATTGCACACAGATAATGAAATTGACTATACATTCACAGGTGAAATGTTCATGAGCACTATCCATGGATTAGTTGACTATTCATGGGTAGTTGAAATGTTATGCATTCACGGATGGGGCAAAATGAATAAGTACTCTACATGATTAGTGCAAAATTGAATGAACACTCTATACAAGATGGTAAAAATGACTTTACACTATCCACAGATAGTTGAATACACTATGATTACTATTCACAAATGGTAGATTCCACTATCCATGAAGCATTTGTTTAATTCAACTAATTAGATGAATTCACCCAACTTCAAAGCCAAAATAGAAAAAACATGAATACGCCTGGTATTCGAGCATCCCTTAGTCTCATGTTGTCTCCATGAGGTTTCGTGTCATAGCCAGAATACGAACGTACTAAATGACCCACGCAATCAATAATTAATTACCGAGTATCCATAAGTCCCAATCACACCAAGTGACCAAAGTGGACCATAGTCACGGTTGAGTGACCTAACCATTGAGCACCCTCTGCCAGGGCACACCACCTGCAGGGACACCCGCTACTTAAGGTACTCACCAGCTGGTCCAGGCATGTTTTTATGATTTTATGATGAACCTGTAACTACTACTAGAAGTACTACAATAAACTACCACTGTACGGATACCTCACCAAATGTATTAGAGTTATCTATGCAGTATGCCAGGACAATCACACTCACAGATACTTGGTATGTCTAACGTTACACTGTAGCTTTGAAATAGTCATAACACCGGACGTATCAGTTGTCATATATTTCATGCCCTTTTCATGGTGCAGAAATTTTATGTAGACTTAAACAAGTGCATGTCAATTTTTTTCGTGGTTTTAAAGTTGCCGGACTGAACCATGTTGGGAATTGTTAATGGTGGCCAATACTTTTATTTTTCATCATTCATACAGTGCTTTGCAAACAGCAGTACAGTTACGAATAAAGTGCAAGAGCATGCGGATGCTGTGAAGGACAATGCAAGTGAGTGGTGCAGGTTTCATCATGTAAAAATTGTTAAATAATTGGTAGCTAAATTCAAGCACAATATTTGGGACAATTTTCTTCCATTACTTTTGCCAATACTAATTCAGGCCACAACCCATGTGTCTGGTGTAAAATGGTTAATGTGCTGGCAATGCTTGATTTAAACCCACCTTGAAGATTGGCACAGAATGACATAGTACCATTAATATGAGGTGCATATGTAATTTCAGCTGCAACAAAATGTCCACCAGAAATTTCCTAATGACCTGTTAATTACCCACTTATTTACAATTACTTCAGGCCTCATGCTGTTTACACCAACAGACTGTAGGGAAGCCCTCATAACAGTTCTCCAAGTAATGGCAGAGTTTACATCGGTATTTGGAGTTGGCATAACAAAGCAATGTGAGTTATTTCTTGGCAGTATACCAGCAGGGCTGGCATGAATTAGATTGCATGTTATTGTACACTTAATGAATAAGTGATATTTGTATGCCGATGTGCTAGTGTAGTTACATTTAAATGCCCCTAATCACCGACAATGCCGGTGCACTGGCCTCTACATTCCATAATGTATTTTTTTACAGTGTGATGTATGTATTGTATGGGCATGGTCAACAACTATGAGTGAGAAATCCACATAGACATGCCTCTAAAAACCACAGACACACCAACATTCCTCACAGAATATGAATTTGTGACATTTTTGGATGACTACAGGTGTACCATGTGAGTGTACATTTAGTTCATTTGGTGACACATCATTAAATAGTGGCATTATACCCTACTAAACAATTGGTAATTGTAGATGTGGCAGAGTCGGGGGTACTAAGCAAACTTTGCATATCAACGGCCTTCCACAGTTTCTGATTATGCATAAAGTTGGTGCCAGTGAGGTGGAATTGGTTGAACACCTTGAAATAATGCATGTGAGTGTACTAATGAATATTTCTCTTGAATATTTCAGTGCATTTGACATAGCTTTCTAGTGTCAGTTTAATTGCAATGCATTAACAAATATTGTCACCAAATATTCCTCTCGAATAATTCTGCTGAATATTCCTGCTGTATATTGCCATCGAATATGTCATTGCATTAATTATGTATGTTTGTTCTCATGATGGTTACATAATATTTTTACAGCAAGACTATGTCTTTGACAGTTTCATCCAGTATGTAGGGTGACTCCCCACAACCCACACCTATGACTGCTCTGTCAGGGCCCATTACATAGGCTTCTGTAAGATAGGTGATGACTGGTACAGATTTGATGATGCTGTCATTCATAAAGTGGATTTGGCTCATGCCTATTCTGTCAATCTATTTTTTTATCGTATGGGAACAGTAGCACCATATGAGCAAACAATGGACTTAGAGCACATACCCCAGTTAGGCAAATCTATTATAGATCTATTAAACGAGAAGAAGTCTGGACAGAACAGTGCTAATAGCAGCAGTGACAACCCCCTCAATACGATCAACTCAGGACCCCCACCCCTTATTACTCCAAATAAAACAGGCCCTTCATCTGATGGTACATCAAGTTCAAGTCATGTCCTCCACCCTGAAATACTGACACGGACACAACCCAGCCAATCCTCAGGGGAAGAACCACCACCAGACACAACCCATCCTGACACAGATTATATTCCAGAGACAAGTAGAGGTTACAATTGTACTGTATATTTGTGATAAATATTTCACACTGACTGAGATTACAATCCTTCAATCAAATGTACTTGTGCCTTCAGTGAAAACTACATGTGTAACACTTCACGAAACTAGGGAAGCTAATACAATGCAAACTAGGTGGAATATTCCAGTTCTGTATTAATGCATTGGACAGCTGAGGCAAGCCTATGCAGATCAAGCCATACCTTAATGCAATCGAAGGTAACCATTTTATCAATGCACTAAGTGTTTTGTTATATCCAGGATTTTAGGCCTACATGTATTGATAGTTCAGGGTATTAGCTGCAGATGGCAGTAGTAAATGCCT
>JBCAUG010723854.1:0-12396 GCA_038406175.1 Haplosyllis leylae
AGGGGGAGATGGCGCCAAATGGCACCCGACAGGAAGTGACATCAGCACCGGGGGTTGGGCATGGGCAATGGGCATTTGGGTACCATGTGACCATAAAAATCTTATAAAAGAGACCCCAAATTAGTTCTAAAATACACAACTTGGTAGACATTCACAGGGTACAGACTGATTGTGCACTTTCTCAGGTAAATGTTCACTAATTTTATTTTGTTAAAAAGGGGGAATTCGAGGGAGGGATGGTCGGATGTTAAACCGGGGAAGGGTTGTTATTTTACAAGGGATGCCAGATTTTATTTATAATATTACAAAGAGGCTGCTTTACAGTAAGCAGACAATCAAATAGTGATATCCACTGTGATCTGTATATTTTATAAAACCTGTTGTCTATGAACAGGGTGTTAACCTGCATGCATACCAGACGTTGCCAATAAATGATCAACTGGAAGTCTTGCTATTGTTGCTTTATGAGCGGCGCCCAGAGCACGAATACGAAGTTCTCGCGAAATATATTAATTAGAAGCGACCCTGTGACAATTGGCGCCCAATGTGGGGCGCCGATCAAGAGCCAATACATCAGGACCAGTTGTGTTGACGGAGCGTCGACTACCAATCTCGAGCGTTAGACGATAGAGGGCGTTGGAGTCAACCGTAGATGTTGAGACTATCGGTGGGAGACGAGAGGCCTACCGGTAGGGGTGTCTAAGAGACCGTGGAACGGAGCCATACCGGTAGCCATACCTTTTGGGTCAACGGGTCCGCCTACCCTCAGGGCTGGAGTCAGAGGTCGTGGTTTGGACACAAGAGAGACAGATACTGATACCTGTGGAGAGGTTTGCGGTACTCTCTGAAAGACTGGTCGAGCTAACGACGAGCCATAAACTGTATCGTAAGAAATAATAACCTTGATTGATATAATTGGATAACTAAACTTCTTATACAAACACCCTGACCCGTTGGGAGTAGAGTTCATAGTAGTTGTGAGTAAAACATTTAACGTTCTCCACCTTCAAGGACCTGAGGAATCCAGATGAAGACGGCTCTACTGAAAGTTATTGTTAGAAGCACATCAGTACAGATGTGAATGAGAACCTGAGTAAACAGTATAGTTGCTCAGAAGTCGAGTGTTTTTCAGTTTTGTGTTGAGTTTGTTCTGCATTTTCAAGCTTTTGTAAGAGAACGTGCACATTGACGTACAATGACTCAAGAACGTATGGGAAGCTTAATGGGGGGACACCTGACTGTTGGGGAAGATGGGTTGGAAACAACAATGGGAATTTTGATGAGGGTAGAACAATTGGATGGGCGACCTTTGGCATCTGAAGAATTTACGGACGGGACCATTAAGGATATGGTTCGAGATGTAACTAATGTTGAAGTTCGTCATGTCTCCATCTTGAATGTACGAGATGCATTGCTGGAATTTGATCCTCGTGAATCATTGGTAGCGTTGATGCAAGAGTTTCATAAGGTTAGCCAATGGAAGGGTACGGGTGTTGTGGTCGGATGTTTGATGGCGGAAAAGGAGAATTTAGTCCGAATAGCTAGGGAACGACATGACCAACGACTTCGACAAGAACGCATTGAATTAGAACAGCAGTCATTGCGTAGGGAGCAGGATAGCTATAAAGATCAGTTAACTCAGTTGTTGAGTAGCATCAAGAGTGAGCTATCTCATTTGGGGTCAAAGCCTTCAGGGACAGGAACCATGCCCCCCAATATAAGGGGACAAGATTATGGGACTCCCACTCCGTCCTCCCCAAATTTGGAAAGTTATGAAGGGCTTAAAATTACTCCTAAATTCCCTGTATTTTCGGGAATGGATCCAGTTCCAAAGGATGAAGCTGATTTTGACCAGTGGATCTTCCAAGTTAAGGGAGCTATGGCCATCCATCGACCCGAGTCGGTGCGATCAGCCATTATAAATTCCGTTCGAGGGGTTGCCCGGGAACGACTGTCCTTCATAGGTTTTGACGCCAATTTACAGGAAATTGTTGAGCGGATGGAAGAGAGGTTTGATCAAAAGTTTACTGTTGACCGGTTACAACAGGAATTTTATCAAGTTAGTCAGGAAAGAACTGAAAGAGTTCTTCAGTATGCGGGGCGGTTAGAAAGGACCTATAAGAGGTTGGATCGAAAAGTACCAGGACGTTTTGATCGGATGCAACTAAAAGATCGTTTCTTTCATGGGCTGCTCCCAAACTTGAGAGAAAGCATGCGATTTTTGTACCGCCAAGAACGAGTGACCTACGAGTCAATGCTCGATGAGGCTGTTGAAGTTGAAAACGATTCCAATGATAATAAGGGAAGCAAGCCTAAAATTGTGAAGGCAGCTGTCACCAAACCCTCTGGTATTGGCGGATTGGAGGCCAAAATTGAACAGTTAACCACTTCCTTGAAGGCAGCCTCTTTTGGAGGGGCTAGGCCCAAAGAGCATGGGAAAGAGGGGAGTGGTCCCAAGAAAACAGGGGGAAATCAGGCAGATAAGGTGAACTCTCCAAGTAAGACCAAAGGACCAGCAGTCACGGCTGCTGGACCTTTTCGTGAAGGGCAGCGGCCCATGCAATGTTACACTTGTTACGGATGGGGACATGGATTTAGAGAATGTCCATCTCACAAAAACGTAAACTGGAGGGCGCTCGCAGGGGTGGAGACCTCTCCAGCAAAGGTTCCACAAAACCCCAACCGGACACAAAATCAATAAATTCTAAATCAGGGGTTTTACAATCAGGGGGTGCTTATCACAATCCGGATCCATTATGCCGTTTAATAGGGGACTCCAATGAAACAGAAGTCATAATAGAGGGACATAAAGCCAAAGCTCTTGTGGATTCTGGGGCTCAAATTTCTACCATTACCCAGGGACTAGCCAAACAACTTAAGCTACCCATTAAAGAACTGGGAATCATTTTGAACATCGAGGGGACAGGGGGATGCCAGGTACCGTATAAGGGTTATGTGGAAGCTCGTTTAGAAGTCCCCGCTGTTAAGAAATTCAAACAGGATGTCCTGTTGTTGGTAATACCCAATAGTAACTACGGGAACAGGGTCCCTTTGCAGATGGGGACTCTATTGATTGATGAATTCTTGAATCTGGCAACAACCGATGAACTTAATGGATTAGGTGCAGCGTGGAAAAGAGGTGAAATCTCCACCAAAATCGCACAGAAACAAACCCAACTTACGGGACTAGATTTAACGAAAATTACCGGTTCTGTAAAATTGAGCAAGAAAATCCACCTCAAACCTCGAGAAAGCTTTCCCATTCATGGACTAACCCGAATTAATTGTCATTCCAAGAGAGTTCATGTGATGGTGGAGCCGAATAGTTGGGTTGAGGACGGACATGTAGTTCCCACATATTCTGAATTAAGACCAGGATCAAAACGAGTTGGGGTGGTACTACGAAATCTATCAGCCAGGGAAGTAACCCTGAAAAAGGGAACTGTAGTTGGTACTGTTGTAGCTGCCAATACCATCCCTAAAATGCTAGCTCCCAAAGAGGGGGGCGGGGCGAGTGGGGACACCGATAGTGAACCCCCACCCAAACCTGACTTGACACCGGAAAGATTGGAGAAATTGTTCTCCAAACTTGATTTATCCGGCATGGATGATTGGACCAATTCAGAGAAACAAGCTGCCAAGGAATTGTTTAAAGAATTCCATTATCTCTTTGCATTGGAAGACTTAGAACTTGGCAGGACTAATCTGGTTAAACATACCATCAAATTGGATAATGACATTCCCTTTAAGGAACGTTATCGCCGAATACCTCCTCATCAGTATGATGAAGTCAGACGTCATATCCAAGAAATGCTCGATGTAGGGGCGATAAGAAGATCTAATAGTCCGTGGGCCAGTGCTGTAGTGCTGGTCCGCAAAAAGGACGGATCCCTTCGGTTTTGTATAGATCTTCGCAAACTGAATGCCCGAACTATAAAAGACGCTTACAGCTTACCTCGTATTGAAGAGTCTTTGGACTGCCTGAACGGAGCTAAGCTGTTTACCAGTTTAGATCTCAAAAGCGGATATTGGCAAGTGCTACTTGATGAAACTAGTATCCCGCTGACGGCATTCACGGTAGGACCCTTAGGGTTCTACGAATGTCTCCGGATGCCCTTTGGCCTAACTAACGCCCCAGCGACATTCCAAAGATTAATGGAATCATGCTTGGGTGAGTTACACCTTACCTGGTGTATAATATATCTGGATGACATTATCATATTTGCCACCAATCCCGGGGAACATCTTCAAAGATTGCGGGGAGTATTCGAGAAGTTGGCTGAAGCTGGCTTGCGGCTGAAACCCAGTAAATGTACTTTCTTCCAACGAAAAATTGCATACCTAGGACATTTAGTGTCAGACCAAGGTGTGGAAACTGATCCAAAGAAGATAGCGGCCATACAGAACTGGCCTACACCAGTCACTGTGACCGATGTCCGATCCTTTCTGGGATTTACAAATTACTATAGGAAATTTATTCACAAGTATGCCCAGATAGCTAAGCCACTGAATCGTCTTATTTCGGACGAAAACGCCAAACACAAGAAAAAGAAAGTTGACTGGGATTCTCAATGTCAGGCTGCTTTTGAGAAACTGAAGGAATTATGTAGTCATACACCAGTATTGGCTTATGCCAATTATACTAAGCCCTTTAGACTGCATACCGATGCTTCAGAAGTCGGGCTGGGTGCAGTCCTATATCAGCAACAAGATGATGGAAATTTGAGAGTGATAGCTTATGCCAGCCGCGCTTTGAGAAATGCTGAGACCAGATACGACGCTCACAAATTAGAGTTTTTAGCCCTTAAATGGGCTATCTGTGATCGATTTCATGAGTATCTGTATGGGGGTGTTTTTGACGTATATACCGATAATAACCCCCTTACATATTTGCTCACTACGGCCAAACTCGATGCTATGGGTCAGAGATGGGTGGCTGATTTAGCTCGATATAATTTCAAGATCTTTTATCGGTCAGGAAAGTCAAATGTAGAAGCGGATGCGTTATCTCGTATTCCATGGAACAAAAAGGGCGATCTGGTAGAAATCCAACCAGTAGTAGTTCAAGCGCTGCTAAGCAAATCGTGTATGTCCAGTAACATTCCTCCTTTGGAGTTGAACATTGATCATCTGATAGCTAGTAATCAGGTCCATGTAGACATCCTAGAGAACTCTGTGGGAGACTGGCAGAAATGGCAGTTTGAGGATCCAGATATAGCTAAGGTGATGGAGCTGATGAAAAATGGGACCTTATTACAACAATCGGCCAAAGATGAGTTGTCCCCCGGAATGAAGGTGTATCTCCGAGTGAGACGTGATTTAGTCCTTCGAGATGGATTGTTATATAGAAAAATCAAATTGAAACACCATCTTGAGCCAGTATTTCAGTTCGTAGTACCAAATGAAAAAGTTCCACAAGTCTTGTGTGGTTGTCATGATGACATGGGACATGTGGGTATGGACAAAACCATTGCCCTAGTTCAGGAAAGGTTCTTTTGGCCTTTCATGAATGATGCTTGTCGAGATCACATTAGAAAATGTGATCGTTGCATCCGATTCAAGCAGCCGGCTGAAAGGGCTAAATTGAATCCGATTCAAGCCCAATACCCACTGGAGTTAGTGCATCTTGACTTCATGACTCTTGGTAGGGCTGCCCAGAAAAACATACTTGTGGTCACTGATCATTTTACCAAATTCGCCCAGGCTTTCGTTACAACTTCACAGAAGGCTTCAGTAGTTGCAAAAACATTCTGGGAGAAGTTCCTAGTCTATTTCGGATGGCCTTCAAAAATCCTGACTGATCAGGGTAAATCCTTCGACTGCAAATTGATCCACGAGCTTTGCCAGTTGGCTGGTGTCAAGAAATTGCGTACTTCTCCATATCACCCCCAAACTAACGGGATCTGTGAGAGATACAATCAAACTCTGATTGGTATGTTGGGAACTCTACCTAAGGAGAAAAAGGTACAATGGCAAGATCATGTATCGACTATGACTCATGCCTACAACTGCACCGTGTCTATGACAACCGGCTTTACGCCTCACTATTTGATGTTTGGTAGACACCCGGTGTTAGCCGTAGATATTGCTTTTGGTGTTACTGATCCTCAAATCTCTTCTAACTCCCGCAGCACCTATGCCACCAAGTTACGAACTCAATTACAATGGGCTTTTAGAACTGCAACTGAACATAGTGCCAAGGAAGCTGCCAGACACAAGAAATATTACGATCGCAAATATCGTTGTCAAAAGCTGGAACCCGGTGATATTGTTCTGGTTCGTGTCATGGTTGCAGATCCAGCCCATCACAAAATCGAGGATCGATGGGAACAAACGCCATTTCAGGTTCTCCGCCAATTCGATAATCAATTGGTGTTCGAGGTTCAAGAGATCGGTAACAACTCAAACATCAGAGTTTTACATCGTAATATGTTGTTCCCCATTCTCACTGAAGACACTCGCGAGCAACAGGAGGTACAGTTAGCTAAGGCTAACTTCTTCATGGATCATTATTTTGATCCTGACTACTAGCGTGGGACACGCTATGTTTTGGTGGGGGAGGGTTGGAGTGCGATAGAATGAGTTTATAACTTTGTATATATCTACACGAATGAGCCTTGAGTTTTCAGTCATATGGGAGTGGATGGCCAATATGTGGGAGAGGGGGCTACAGACCCCATCTAGACCTCTCCTACAAGAGCTTGCTCGGTGGACGTGCTCCCAACGACCGGTAGAAAAACCAAGTGCAGGTTTATTATTCTCGTCGTAATAAGCCTTCTTTGCTATGGATACAAACGAAATCCCCCCAAAATTGGTATTAAGCGGTATCCCTACCGGTAGGGCTGCTGGAAATAGCCGCGAACAAAGCCATACCGGTAGGCCTACCGGGTGAGCTATAAAAAGACATGAAGCACAAGAGATTTGTGTGAAAACGAACATGAAATCAATTTATTTTTAAGATAACGCTGAGAGATACATGAGTCGAGAGAAAATGATTAAACGGTCAGTGCAGACGCCAGTGCTGCTGGTGTAACTTCCTCCTTTATTTCAAGCAGGGGGACGGGGTCACCGAGAATCTCGTCATCCGAAAGAGCACTGTGTTTATCCCGAGCGTGGTGGACCCACTCCGCCCCATTGTAGTAGCGAACGGTGCACAGACGGCAACCAACAGTAATGCCGAGATGCACGCGGCGGACGTGAGAGTTGGTCTGGGCTTTGGAAGTTGAAACGTATGGGCAAAGACAGCAGCCGTATTGGCTCTGTTTGTGGGGTCGGACTAACTTACGGACGTGGTCGCTGGGAACACCTATGTTATAGGCGTGACGAGGGTCGAGGGCCTGAGAGGAAGAAGGATAAAATACAATCGTATCCTTCTTGTTCGGAAATTTGGAATCCGTTAATACCTGGGCGGAAGGGAAGCGGACAGATGGGACGGGGGGAGCGCCCTTTGGGGGACCCCGGGGGCCAGTGTGCTTTTTAGCCACAGGCACGTGGACAGGGGCTGAGTCCGGGGCAGGCCGCTTGGAGGAACGACGAGGGGAACAACGAGGGGGGAAAGGCAGTGACTCTAGCAGGGATGAGATTCCCAGCTCCTCCTCCCCCTTAGCCTCCTCCACGTCCTCGTCTTCCTCGGTCTCGGTAGAATCGTCCGCATCATTGTCTTCTTCGTCCTCACCCTCGGGGGTGTCCGTGTCCTGGAACTGAAAAGATATAAATAGAAACAGGAAGTGGAAACTATTGACCAATGATTGACAGTTGGTTCCGGGAAGTGATCTGCAACAATGTTGCAGAATTGCGAGAAGCTACATAGTAGCAACCCCGAGAGGCGGGATGGACAGTCGACAGTCGATACTGAATTATGTATGATCAATTGGACGAATTAATAGACAAAGAAGATCCGAGGGTGCATCAGTGGGATGTTATGCTTCAGCGGCATATGCGTTATAAAACAACGTTAGGATTGTATATTATGACTGAGCTGATGCTGAACGATGAGCCTGAAGACATATACTGTTACCATTGCCAAAGTTGGAATTGGTGGTATCGACCCTATCGTGCTTTGTTTGGATTAAGTCAGTGGTTTCCCGAATTGCTCAGAAGGATTATTTATGCTGACAGTTTGAGGGTGAGTCCAAAAAGCCAGCAATAGACTAATGGAAACACAAGGATTTGTAGAGTGGACCGACCCACATAACATTGCATTGGAAAAACGGTTGCAGCGTCATCTTCAGTACTGCACCACCCTCGGAATCTACTTATGGATGCTAATGTGGGAAGACAAAAATCCTCCTAACTTCGACTATTATCAAAAATGTTGGATTTCTAAGTTTACACCGATACCCATGGTGGAATATTTATGGGAGCATAACTCTGAATTGTATCAATTTCTGCAGAAACAGAAGTAAAAGCGGGATAAAACTTGGAATAAGCACTCACCAAATTAGCATTTAAACCAAAGATCGGTTCAAGCAGCCGCCAAAGGTTGGGGGTATCGCTACCCAGGAGCGCTCCTGCAAAGAGGTCCCATGCGGCATCTTCCTCTTCAAGTGCCAGACGTCTCAGGTGTATGGCCCGTTGCTTGTGTCGAACAGCCTGAAAATGGTGTAATACATAATTGAAATAATAAACGAAAAATAATCTCAAAGGGGACAGACGGGATGTCATTGAGTGTCTGGTTGGAGGCTATCCTTAGTAAATTTACAAAAACAAACGGGGTGAGTGAAAATTGGGACATTTGGCTGCTGGTCCTTGACATGGAAAGATGAGTCGCAGGACTTTAATCGAACTAATAGCCGCCAAAGATACAGACTTGGTCCAGTTTGAGAAATCTCTGATCCGACACATTCGGCATAAAACTGAGCTGGGACAGTATCTAAGAAGCAGTATATTACCCCGAGAAGGTTACAAGTCTTACTGTTTACATTGTGGGGGTCACCACAGCATTATTCGATTTTACAAGCTGTCGGAGGCGCTATATCAGGTCAGACCCGTAATTGCCAGCAACGTGTATGCCAAGTACTTACTGATGCAGGAAATTCAAGAAGCCATTTCGTTGCGAGATTAAGAGAAGTAAGTACCCCGATTAGCTGCTCCTTTGCCGTGACCTCGTCCACCACGCCTCTCAGGGAGGGGGGCCAGTCCTTCATAAGACGTTCGAATCGCTGGATGATCTCGCTGCCCGTTTGGCTGCGGGTCTGACGGCGTTGAGTCTCTACGTTGTGAAAGATGGTGGCCGCCGGCAAACCTTAAATTAAAATTAAGAAACGTTTGTGGGGGAAGATGTAGCGGATTTATGGTGGGGAAATGTTGGAAAGAAAACTGCACATTTAATAGGTAAATAGCAATACTTACGACGGTATTCTGCCACACCCTCCTCAAATAGTTGACGAAAGTCCGGGTCTTCTTGCAATTGTGCCACGAGCTTACGTTGGGACTGGGCCTTGCGGGCCTTCATCAGCGCTTCCTCCTAAATACCAATAAAGTGATATGTGGTAAATTACTAAGTCCTGAAACGGTAGGGCTACCGGTATGCCAGTGCGGGGTGGGAAGATTGATAACCCTACCGGTAGGCCTACCGGCCTACAGCTGAAGGGAGTAAACAACTTCGAACGGTGCGCATAAAGAACCCGCGGGGAGAATTAGACCAACCTGGAGCCCCGAACAGAGAGGGCGGGCAGTTGACGTCGGAGGTGACTCTGAGCTGATATCAGCAATAGAAACCGTCAGTTTAGTTAACTGAGTAAGTAAAAAGACACTCACCCGTCCGGGGAAGAAGTCCTTTTTAGTAAGAGCCGCTGCTAACTCCCCGTTACGGATTTGCTCGTCCGTGAACGTGCGGCCTAACCGCTCTTCGCACGAGTACATCGCCGTTAGCAGCTGTGCTGCCGAGTAATCTACCTTCTTAAACCCCTAGGAAAGAAGGAGGGAACAACCGGATTAAAAAAGTAACGTTAGTACAGCTCTAATCACGTAAAACATTTCTTAAAGCGTGTCCGTACGTGAACTGTCATGAACAAAGTAATAAAGCAAGTATTTACCATCTCCCGCAGTTGTTGGGTGAAGTTTTCACCCAAACTCTCCAGGATACGGTCAAGGCGGTATAAATCCTCCATATTTCAATCAAAGGGACGGTAATACACGTGTACCCGCTCTGAAAACCAAAACCAAGATGGCCGACACGCGGTGTCCGAAGTTCACTCCTTCAAACCTGGGGTGAAAACCACGAAGATGTATACAATGTGATCCGTAGGTAGGGGGCGTCCATCATCGGGTAACGACCCCCGTACTCAAACCAAACCATGTATTTTGTAGATAGAATGGCAGATCCGCATATAGTCGCTGCCAGAAAGGTTCTGGGGGATATCCTCCAGGAAGTTGTGAGACGAGTTGGTGTTAATAGTTCAATTGCTGAAGCTATTACAGAACTTGATGTGTCTTCTTCTCGGGACAGTAATTCTTCCCTTTTAAGTTTTGCTGCACTAGCGGGGGAAGGGGTCTCAGATGATGATGAAGAAAATTCCCGAGAAGGTGACATCTCAAAAGTTGCAAAACTGTTGCCTGTTCATAATACTGGTGATGGGAACGAAAAACCTAAAAATGCGAGTAGGGGCAAGGATATGGCTACCATAATCCGGGCCGCCCGCGAACATGGTGTTGATGCTAATGAGATGGATTTAGATTTGGATACGGGGAATGCATCCTCAAGTAGAGTAATAGAGGCCATGCAGGCCACAAATGATGTTGAAAACGAAAGAGAGTCTTTAATATTGCCTGTTTCTCCTTCAGTGCCACCTAAAAGCAAGGCTGCCCGAGGCGGGGTAGAACCTCTGACTGAGGCTGCCCGTCGCCGCCGAGAAAAAGAGAAGGCTGAGAGGCGCCGAAAGGAGGAACTCCGTAGAAACGGAAACCGATGGGTCCAATCCTCAGTGAACGAAGCTCGGTCATATAGGGCCAGTCGATCTCATGGGAATCAACGGCACACTAGAATGGGTTATTATCCTCCCAACGAGCGAGGGAAGAAATACAAGCAACCAAGATACCTACGCGAGATCAAACATTATCAAAAGTCGGTATGCTTGCTCATCCGTTTGGGGTCGTTTGCTCGGGCAGTCCGTGAAATCCTGCAGAACGAAAGCGATAAACTCAGAATGCAATCAGCCGCACTGTACGTCCTGCAAGAAGCCGCCGAAAGTATGATGATCGAGTTGTTCGAGGACGCCAATAGCTGTGCCATACACGCAAGACGTGTAACAATAATGCCCAAAGATCTCCAGTTGGCCAAGCGGCTCGACAGACGGTTTGGGCGTCTCTGGAAGCCTATGGTTCCCCCATCGCCAGCAGCCCCGAAAGCTGGTACGGCAGCCTCGACTGGGGGTCTGAAGTTGAAGATCAACTTGGCGGCCGCAAAGACCAAGGCAGCAAAGGCCAAGAAAGGTAAAAAGAAGAAGTAATCACTGACTTTCATGTAAAAACGGTAGCCATACCGGTAAGGGTGATAATCAGGAGCGAGTATGATGCCATACCGGTATCCCTACCGATTGTAGTACTGCCGCTGTGAGATAGTGACTCTGTGTCAGTGTTATGTGTGTTAATTTTATTGTGTGTTCGAAACTGTTTTGATATTACATGTGGACGTTCTTCGTTGGACAAATGGAAGGATTTAACAGTAAAGGATATTTGTATGGCGAAGTGAAAGTTTTGACGTTTTAATATTTCTATTTGCTTCTGAGGAGAGCGAATGATCGTTGATTAGAAAGCGTGCGAAGAGGTAGTGTGTCAGCTAAATCATTCAGGGATGTCTATTGTAAGTGATATAACTCCAGTATTTTTGAGACGTTTTCATGTGTTTTATTATCCAGGGATGAACAGATTAGTCGAACGGGTAATGGCAGCATATCGGCTAAAATCTGTGAACGGTACATTATAAGCAAGTATCTAGGGAAATAAAAAGAGGGGGAGGGCTCGAATTAAAGGGGCGGGTAGTTACAGGCCGAATACAGAGTGTTAGAGGAGGCCCTAGAAAGCGGGGGTGTCGCTTGATAGAAGAGAAAGGCCTTAGGGGGGGTAAAAGGGAACTCAGGGCGGGATTCCTGTGATTCCAGTGATTTTTATTGTTATTTTTTGAAGTTGATAATAAAAGTTATGGTTGCAAATTGAGCTAAAAATGTTTGATGGTCTTTGCGCGAACGGAAGTGAAAAATTGGAAATTTCGGTAAAAACCAAGCAAAACATCCAATTGTTCTGCGGACAGAACTATTAGAGTGGGGGAGAGTGTCGCAGGGGCGACTGCGTAAGGTTCTGGGAAGGGTAGGGGGCAATAAGGGGGAGATGGCGCCAAATGGCACCCGACAGGAAGTGACATCAGCACCGGGGGTTGGGCATGGGCAATGGGCATTT